>CM054931.1:31612672-31642672 GCA_029168755.2 Tillandsia fasciculata
AGAATATTGATACCAGAGAGAGATACAAAGATGCTGGATCATAAATATTGTCATTAAAGTAGTGATATAACCAGCTCTTATATTTACTTCTACTGGTTACTCATTGTTTTGGCACACGCCCACGGTCATTCCCGAGACTTGCGCACATCAAAACAGGGGTATGAAGGCATGCATTTAAAATTACTCAGTTGACCTCCATTTCAAATTGACAATCTTAAACCATAGAGTAAGTCAATTTGGTGTTTTTCATACATTAAGCTAATGCTCTGAACATACATCAAAATGCAGTTGACGAGATAGCTTTGCAACAAGGGTTGCAACAAGGGTTTACAGTTGACGGAAATTTCGTATTTTTCCAATATAGGTTTACGGTGTAAGATGTCTTATCATTCAAAAGGTTTTCTTTTTCATTTAATTTTTTCCCTAACGTTTACATATCCATTTAATCCTAATTTAAGTATCCAATTAATCTCCATTAATTAATCAAAGCTAGAGGGGAGTATCTTTCTGGACACGTGATGTGTAGCGATGCTAAATTTGTTATATAAATATTGTTGTCCAGGTAATGATTTAAGGACTAGTAATCAATAAAAATTAACTTAAACATGCTATTATTTTTTAAAAGTAGGGCATTTATCATGTCATCGCTTGTAAAACCTAAAAGTTTTAAATTAAATTGTAATATGATGAATGAACGGTACCCATTATGTACTTTTCCCCTTGCAGCATCTGCCTCACTGGTGAGATCAATTACTTATAAGCTTCAGGCTGCATGTAGCTCCATATTCGCTTAGATCGGCATGGACAACGTGAGCATTGCAAATAACACCGAGATTTTCATTGACCATATTCTTCAGGAAGAAGTCAATAATATCCTGTAAGCCACAACATAGAATTTCTGTTACTGAGATAATTTTTGCTAATATAGCTTTGTATGTGTGAAATATATATAGAGACATGAAGCCAATGAATTGTTCCTGGCTGAGAAGGAAACAAACATCCAGTCACAGTAGGTGAGATACGTGAAAACCAATGTACAAATCATATATTCTATGGCCCGATGGATCAACATGAAGAGATAGTTCTGAAAAGAATTAGTGCACTACAACCAAAATAACAACAATTAGATGCTGCTGCAAAATAATGAAGAATATTTAGTACCCAGCAGTCGGTCAAATCTCTCTGCTATCTAATGCAACTAACATTACAAGCACCCTCAATCAAAAGACCCAAATTTGTTGGCCACTGCAATCTTGGAAAAGTGTTTTCAACTATTTTCCCTGATGTTCCTTTCACAACTTGACGTAGTCGAACAAATTACATTCCCAATAACCTTTCCCATGAAAGAAAGAAGAGTGAGGAAAAAAGGAGAAGTATCTTCAGGATAGAGTCAGGAAGGAACGGTCGTCGTGGCAGTAGTGGTGTGCTTATTGTTTTAGGGGGATATTAGATATTACAGGTGAAAACAGAGCTGAACAAAGTTGAATTGGGCAGAGGCGGCAACTTCTATGTATTAGTGAAATAGGTAAAGAATATGGCCTTTTTAGGGTCATTAAATGTAGATGGGTTTGTTTTTGATGTGACTCGGGCTTGGTTCGTGGGTTTCTATGGCTGGGCGAATGATATTACCGCCGGTTGAAAGACAAAGGAAGAAAATGGCAAAAGGGAGAAGATGGAGAAGAGCCAAATTAATAAGAGAGAAACAAAAGATCAAAGATAAGTCTTCATAGATTCTCATAATAAAATCATGAAAAGTGTGGTATCATCCATATAAAGTCAACCTCAAAGTTAAAATTTCAAAGGAACCAAATATAAAAGAAAGGCTACCTTAGAACATGAAAACTGAAAACGTTCTTTTATTTCTTGTTTGAACAAAAACTAATGAACTTGTACAATTTCAATTTTGAAGGAACACCTATTGAATGAAGGGCCGCACTAGAACATGAAAACAATACCTATTTCAAATCTGCAATTATTCAGTAAAACTCATGGTCGGATGTATGAATTAAAAACACAATGTTGTTAGATATGCATGTAATTAAAAATACATAAATTACGACAACATTATCTTATTTGGTCAGACAGCAAAAAATAATCAAACTACATATAATTCGTTTGATTGCATACAACTGGATACTATATTTACAAAATTTATCATTTTACAAATCAGATAGTGAGGTAACCCTAATGCAGTAACAGAAATACTGTTTTACTGTTTTAGTTTTAAATGTAATTAAGTAGGTATACTTATCTCTTAAATAAAATTAGTTTCTTCAACTACTGTAATTGGAAATATGGCTAATTGAATGTTGTTCCATTTATTGCAATTGAACCTCCTCTTGCAGTTTCAACTGCAAAAGTCGAATGCCTGTGGCAATCCAAATAACGAGGGCTTCTACCAATACTGAATTAATTGGTTCCACATCATGACAATCCATATTGCTTGATTTATAGTGCAGTAGCAACTACATACAACTAAACACTCTCTAATAGCACACCTAGCCAACTCTTAAATCAAATCATTCGTCATCCTAGATACAGAATAGTGATACCAGGGGAGAGATAAAAGATGTTGGGTCCTAATAATTTCCGAGCCTTCAATGTGCATTAAGAGATTGGTGGTTAAACTCTTTTGGAAGAACTGAAACGATATAGCATCTCCAAACATCCCAAATGCATACTCATGAGACTACAAGTTCTTTGAACACAATTTATTTTGGTCGCCCATTTATAGTGTCTATTGGGACACTGGCCTAGTTGCAAACGTGTTTTATGGCTTAATTCTGAAAACATACCTAATTTCAACTTTAATGAACCATATGACTTGTTTAAATCATTTTGTACCTAATTTCAAATTTAATGAACTATATAACTCGATAGATGTGCAAATTGAATCTAAGGTCTCTCTTGCAACAGAGATAGCTTAGATTTAGATCAGAAACCATGTTAATCAATATGACGAAAAACAATACGATTAAAAATGGACCGAAAATACCAATGACATTACTCTTCTACCAGATCATAAATTATCATTAAAGTAGAGATATAACCAGCTCTTATATTTAATTCTACTGGTTACTCATTGTTTTGGCACACGCCCATGGTCATCCCCGAGACTTGCGCACATCAAAACAGGGGGTATGAAGGTATGCATTTAAAATTACTCTAGTGTTGACCTCCATTTCAAATTGACAATCTTAAACCACTAGAGTGAAGTCAGTTTGGTGTGTTTCATACATTAAGCTAATGCTCTGAACATACATCAAAATGCAGTTGACGAGATAGCTTTGCAACAAGGCAGTTAATAGTGATTTAGTCTTTCAAATTTGATAATCAGTTATTCATCAATTGAATATTGAGATATACCTGTCAGCACTGTTCGAGGAACCACTTTGGCAAAACAATCCACCCAGTCGATCAAGTGTTGATGTTGCATCAGTTGCTCGGGCAAACCGATGAAAAGTAATGGGCCAAACATGATGGGACGATGCTACTCTTGCTAGCTATTCCAGGTGAGACATGTCAGTTCTTGAGTTTGGCTGACAAATTGTGTCTCTTCAGAATGCCGCTTCTCTGACTTTTTTATTTAGATTAATTAAGGGAGGATTCACTACTTGTTTTAAAGATGAAATGTCATAGCATTACTACCATCCTCTTAGTTCCATACCTGAGTCAAAGCATGCCGGCATCCAGCTGCCCCAGTTCACTCAGCTCCAATCCTTCAAAAAACTCTGAACCAACAGAAACTATTATGATATAAACACTAGAACAAGAAATAACCACGATTCAGTTTGAGGTAGACTTACTTGACGTGCTCTTAATACAGCCCACATCGCTAACAAGAAATACCTGTAAAACGCAACATTGTCCAACCAGTAGGTGTAATCATTATTACATTAAAACAAAATTGATATTATATTAGTACATTCAATGGCATGAGAAGCCTGAACTAGATTTTTACATTATTACATTCAGTACAAATATTTTTAATAACGTGAAAATGTAAGAAAGCAAAATTAAGCGAAATAAGAGGGGCCCTTCAAAGATGGAATAATATAGCTACCAAAAAAAGGTCCTCTATTCACTCGCTAAACAGAAATGAAATATTTCAGGAAGAAAAAAAAGGTGGGAAAAAAATCCTCTACTATATGGCAGGAATTCCAATTTGCCCTAAATTTTGCAGTTTGTTATATAACTCTTAAATCTCATTCAGTAAATACGTCAAGGAAACAACTATATTGAGGAAACACAATATCAGCATCTCCGGTGTAATGTGTAGGCCATCTGGATACTTTTCTCTTACTCATGCATTGATTTCTATATTATCGATCAACTTAACATTTCCAAACCAAGCAGCAATGCAAATCACAACAGGGCAGTTGATCTGGTCTACAGGAGTCAAACTTTCTTGCTCCACAATCTGCATTTGCCAATTAAAGTATTACTGCACTAACTTTTCGAGACAAGTACTAGCAGAAACGGCATTTTCCTCTCTATACATATATAAACAGTTTACTCCAGAGGTAAGGTTTATTGCAAGCAATGCACCCCGGCCAGACGAGGGATAACAACTTCAGCAAGAAAAAAAGAAGCAAAAAGTAGTTATTTCCAAGATTCTGTTTTTCTCTATCAAACAAACAACTCGAAGCAAGAATTGCAAGCAATCTACCATCCACTACTACAAGCTCTAATATAAAATCATATTAAAAAAGCAGCAACAATGCCAAATAAGCCCTTAGCTTTTCTTATTTATATAATATCTTGTGAAGCAAATGATTTTCGTCAGTTGCCCATGGACATAAAAAAAACCTAAAGTTTGGATAAGAGATAACAGAAAACATTAGTACTAGGAATTTTAATATGTTGGAAGAACAAGTACCATTCCTTGAAGTGAAACCATGGTGTGTAACATTGATGAAAAGTGAGCTCGTGATGGAGAAGAATGCTCAGTATGAGGGACATGAGTTGTTCAGAAAGATGGAAGCAGAGATGTTCGCAGATTGATTTGTCTATGGTGGCTACCATGATATCTAAATTTCATTTTGTATGCCTCTAGACTATAGAAGTTGAAATTCTGGTGGGCATTTCATAAATATAAATGAGAACAGATACATAAAACCTCATATAACAACATATAACAACAATACGGAAGGTTGGAAAGAAAATGATCTTTTTATTCCAACTGACATGTTGATGCAGAATAAGCTTAAATCTATATTGATCGTATTAAATTGATTTAGATCATAGTTTTTTTAAATTGGATTAGACTAGTTATGCATATCTTTTAGTTAGTTAAATAAGTTTTTAACTTTGCTTTTATTTGATTTTATCTGGATTTATTTTAGATTATTAGAATTTAGTTAATCTCTAGTTAAGGTTATTTTAATTAGTTATTTAAAATAAGATTAAATCCTAAGTTGGTTATGTATAGGTAAGGTTAAGAATAGTATAAATAAGGGATAAGAACTTTTTGTATGAGGTTGAATATACGATTTTATGAATCTATAATGAAGAAAAAGGCTTTGGAAATGATGTCTTTTCTTTTTTCCTTCGCAAATGCATCGCCTTGAAGTGAGTACAGTCCCAAAGCGAGTTCGATTCAGAAGTGAGTCCTGATTATCTTTTTAATTTTTTTAATTTTTTTCCCATTTTTTTGAGTTTTTCTATTTTACTTTAATTTTCATAATTTCTTTTTTTTTTTACGAAAATTTCTTTTACAAAAAAAATTATTCAGAAAAAATTATTTCAAAATTTTGAAAAAACTTTCAAAATTATAAATCATATTTTAGAGCCCTTCAAAACGTAGAGCCCTATATTCCGTCCTACATCACATGTGCTGTGCTAAACCAAATTGCTAGTTTGACTGATTAGTGGGCTTGTTTTAGCCACTTAGAAATACAGAAAATACTTGCTGATTACGCCACCAGAAATGAACCATCTGCCTAGAGAGAATTTTACTGTAACATAAAAGGGTGCCTATACAGCACAGCATACCATTAAAGAATTTGCAGAATAAAGTGCAAAACAATAGAGAAAGTTGCAATTAAACGGTTCTTGTCTTATTGAAAATGGTAAAAATGACAAAGGTTATAAATTTTCAAATGTCTATGTTCATCTAGCCTTAACAAAAGATTTTGATTCCAGCGCCTCAGTATTAATTGTCCCAACAGCTCCAACAATTGTTGCCTGCATCCGTGCACAACTTTGCCATCTATCCTTATTTGATGCTTCAATACAACTCACCATATTGCAGACTCTCACTATTTAACATTTGGATGACTCAACTAAAAAAAGAGATAGTGGAGAGCAAATGGCATTGGGGTGCATAGATGTACAAATGCACTTAGTTCAAGTAATAATTCTGTACTAGTTTGGGATAATGGCCGGGTGAATTCTAAAAGGTTGATCAAGTTCTAAAATGGGAAAGATTAATCTTAGTTCCTATTGAATGCAAATAAATTTTGAATTCCTTTACGTATTTTCTATTTGGACACATGATGGATATGCTTCCATAAAGAGTTCAAGGTGAAATCTGAACCGACATGGCACTAACATGAACAGGACAACAATTATGGAGTGTCTGTTTTCATACCTTAATAGAATCACATTTCAAGAGTGAATGAACCAACGAAAGATATAAGGGAACTAACATGAAATAGCATATATTAATAAGGCTGGTTTATGTATGCACTTTTATTTATTATCCACAGCTTGAGGAGAGCTCATGTAGTAAAAAGGCAATAAGTAATCAGGTTACCTCAGCATAGTCAATCTTGCCCCCTGCTTTAGACACTGTTTGGACAAGTAAATCTTTTATTTCCTGGCATGTGCTCTGCCCATTTAAGGCAGCATATTTAGCTTCGGACAACGCTTTATAGATAGACAAAGCCTACAGAAGTAAGAAGTTCAACATAAGTGCATATCCAATCTAAGCCCTAGTTGATAATTTATATCAAATTACAAGCTTTGACTTCACAAGGCAACTAACATTTATTTCCTAAAAAAGAGGAACAGAACAAATGGATGAAAATATAATGTGCCTTGGAAAAGTATAGAACACATAAGGTAGAATGGAAAGCCAAATTTCATTGATGCTAAGCTATCTATGTTATCTTACACTACAACCCCAGTAATTTGGAAAGACAAATTTCATCGATGCTAGAGATCTACAATATTATATCAAAATGTGAGCACATGTAAAGCTATCTATGTTATCTTACACTACAACCCCAATAATTTGTAAAGCAAGCAAGCACGCACACAGAGAACAAAAATACAAACGAATTTTCTCTCAACACTAGTAGTAAGCTCATTACTCACACATTCACTGCAAACCCAACCATATATCATGCATGGCACACATATAATTGAAAAGCATCTTGATGCACAAATGTCTTGCATGCAATCTGCACCATCCCACCCAACCTCTAAGGTGCCATCTCATCCTTTTGAGCATATGTCACGAAAAACAAACTAATTTTTCTATAACTTTTTGTTCTCTTTTTTTTCCTTTCCAATGGCCTACCCATGGGCCTTATATGCACCTCTCTGTCCATTAAACCAAGACACCCTTCTGTGTATGTGTGTGTGTGCGCGCGCTTGCTAACTCCAACAATCAACTGCCTCAAGCGCCGATCTTTATATTTATACATTAACTAAAATCCTCTCCCTCCCTCCTTCCTTCCCTCGCCTCACCGAGTAGAATGGCACCAAACTAAAATCCAGCTCACCTCACCCCACCCCACCCGCAAACCCCACCCAACCACCCCCCCCCCTCCTGGCACAAAAGTCTTTTGTTAACTTAAAATGGCACCAAACTAAAATTCTCTCTCTGTCTCTCTCTCTCTCTCTTAAGACCTAAAGACCATCTAATGAATCCCCCAAAAATAAGCTAAATAAAAGCCCTAGAAGGCAAGTCAAATCCTACACTGAAATTCAGGAAGATCTGCATCATGTCAAAAAAGAAACATTGACAAAAGTAGAAGATTGAGCTAGCCCCTTTCTGAAATGCCTATGTACACGAGCGCAAGATAAATGAGTTACAATTCTCTTGAGCAAAACCAAGATGAACAAAACCAGGTAGAAGCAAATACTTACTTTTAAATTCTTACAAGTCCAGGTTTAACTTTTTGAAACATGTCAACTATTTCTGCCACAAGAATACAAAATGATAACAAATGGAATGGCAGGCACATTGTGTGCAAACAACTCATTGTATTGTTTAAATTCAAAGAGGTTGAAATAAGAAAAGTGTATGCTCACTGTAACACTCACCTTATCTCTCTCTCCATGCAAGAGGCGCACGTTGCGTGAGCTCATCGCAAGTCCATCAACTTCACGCACTATTTCAGAGCCTATTATTTTTACTGCAAAATCGAGGTCACAAACCTGAAAAAAATGATTGTCAAACATTATGAGCAAAGATATCCACAGCCAATGAAACAAAATTAGTGTAAATTACTGATATTTGGGTTCGTTCTTGATATCTAGAATATGGAAAATATTTTGACAACCAAAGCTAATAGGAATACTTTCCATGAGAATCAAGTAGAGAAAACAACAATGTGAATTGCTACCTTGTTTTAACAGCAAATCATGGGCAAGTTGTGCATGTGACAGGCTTTGTGGGAGAAAGTAACAGGATAAATGCAGCAAGGAAAGACGAATTCACGATTCTAAATTATGTCATTTAGTACCTTCTTTACAATCACATGGACAGCATCATCATTATCGCTTCTGACATTTATGTTAGTCTAAAACAGGATTCCCAGATTAAGAGGCACCGCCGAAACACGCAGATCTTTATGACTAGCTATTAATCTACAACAATCCTCAAGACTTAAAACTAGATTGCCAGTTAAAACTGCTAGATTGTCTACTTTCCATGCTGCTATAAGCTAACTAGAAGAAGAACTATTAATTGGCAGTTAACTGCAAGGAGAGAGAGAGACAATCTATAACAATCTTCTTCTTAGATTGTAGTCAAAGTTATAGCAGTTAGCTTAAACTACTGTGGAACTTCGGCAATTTTCCTAGATTCTTCTATTGCAGTTTTGAATTTGTGCAGCCTAGAAGCAAATTCTTTTAATTTCTCCAAACATGGAATAGTCTAGATTAGCAGAAAAGAGCCCAAATGAGAATTAAAACCAGATTATCTTAGGTTCACAGGAAGTGATCGAAATTTCCTTTTTACAAAACAGGCATGAAGAAAACTCAAAATCGGCATTCAGATATTCTCTTACATGAATGGTACTTGTTCATATCTTATATATCACATATGACTTCCTTGTTACAATGAAGGAATATACCAGAAAGGTGGTTGAGAAAGAGATTAAAATTACGAAACCTTAGCAAAGGACAAGACTTCAAACTTATGAGATCATAGAAGAAGAAGCATAAATCAAGTAAAGGAAATCCTATAATGTGTTCCAGCTGAAGGATTTGAAATCCCAAATCATGATAGATATGTAATGGCTGGTTGTTGACCTCTAGATTTCTTGTGCTCCTCAGGTACTCCAGTGCCAATTACATACCTTACTGCAGATGGTTGGATACGCTTTGTATTTTGAAAAAAAAGCACAGACGACAGAACTATGAGCATGGATGTCACCAATGAGTCTTTCTTGAAATCAATAGAAGAATCTAAGACGAAGACATTTCCCACTTCATTCACTAAGATTGAACCTCTAAATTTCAAAAATTTTCTAAGGCCCCTAAAGATCACACCACCCTCCAGGAAATAGGTCTAAAACTGATCCACATCCTCGACTTAGCAAATTATCATTCGACCATAAGAAAAGACAAAACAAAAGAGAGAAGTAAAATGCAGTACTGGGGCGTACCATTCGACATATGAGGCGCCACTGTTGGTAGTCCTTCTTTCCGAAGATCGCGACGTCGGGTTCGACAATGTTGAGAAGCTTGGCCACAACAGTGGCAACGCCTCTGAAGAAAACAGGCCTGCTCTTCCCACACAAGCCTCTCTCCAGCGACTCGACCCTTATCCAAGTCTCGTGGCCTAACCCTCCATCCTCAAGGCACGAACTTGCTTTAGCCTCCACAGCAGAGACAATTGGGGCAGCAAGGGCACCTCCATTGTCGGCACTAAGCACGCCGTTGTTGCTTCCGTAGACGTAGAGATTCCCGGGGCAGAAGACGGCATCAACGCCGCCAACCTCAGAGAGCTTGCCAAGGTCCCCTTGAAGGTCGGAAGGGTAGGAAGTGAGGTCCTCCGACGGCGAGAATTGGCCAGGGTTGACGTAGATGGAGACGACAATGAGATCAGCATGAGCCTTGGCTTCTCGAATAAGGGAGAGATGGCCCTCGTGGAGGAAGCCCATGGTTGGCACCAGGGCCAGACTCCTCTTCTCCTTGCCCTCCTCAAATCGATGCCGTCTTGACCAAGCACGCATGCGGCCTTGTCCCTGATGACTTCTGGTTTCTTCTCCTCCATCCTTTATATCGACACGACAACTATTTCTTCTTTTTTGCCTCGCCTACGCAATCAATCATATCTTCTTCGTCAACAAGCATGAAGAAGATAACAGGATGAACAAAAAAATGGTTGGAGAAGGACATCTTGCGTAGAAGAAGTGATTGAGACGGATAAGAATGCTAGCCATAGCCCCGTTTAGCACGATTGAACCGCATAATGCAGTCAATGATGGCTTTTGAACCACCCAAAGCAAAGAAACTGTGGTTCAAAAGCTACCATTGGCTAAACAATAATTATTTAATTTTATTTTTTGTCCTGCTCGTAGGCTCCATCCAAGAACCCTCTTAGATACAATCACTAAAATTTTTGCCAAGAGAAGGAGGGCTCGAGCACCCTATTTAATAAACAAACTAGCGGGGGATCAAAACCCCGACTTCTTAGATTAGCAACCGGGGTAACAACTACTAGCCTAGCATAGTTGTTTCTCAACAATGATTAGGTTATGGCATTTTGGTATCTCTTAAAAACAATTGAACTGCTAGAAAGCTAGTTTGTGTTAGTTATATGTAAGCGAAAAAAATGCAATACTAGAAAAAATTCAGAAAAATAAAGTTAAAAAAAGGAAAAACAAGAAATAGATCTTCAAATATCTAACAACATAAAAGGAAATAGAAACAAAAAGAATAATAAGTATATATGTTGCACATTAAGAAACAACGAACGAAATAAAAAACAAGAGAGATTCTATAAGAACTAACCCACCAACTAAAGAAAGGTAAAGCAAATAGGATATCCCGTTCTAAAAGAGAATACCTTGTGCACGTATGAGGGAAAAATATAAGCCAATTATGAAAGATAGTAAAAGGATATCATGGGAAACAAATTAAATCATTTGAGCCTTGTTTGGTATCATTGTCTTTTTTAATTTGTTTAAACACACTGTGCATGGATTTCTCTACTTTTGTCATGGCAGATTAGTTTGCAATGAACCACAGCCGGCCGAGCAACAGATAACAACTTCAAAAAAAAAAATGAGGAAACAAAGAGAAGTACCTTCCATTTTTTTGATTTTATTGCCAAACAAACACCTCCAATGCAAGTGTGTGCTAGCAATCCACCGTATGCTTCCATACTCTTCACATAAAATTGCTATTTAAAAAGATAAAAGAATGACAGCGACATTACACAAAGCTTTGAATACACCAACAGCTATCTATGGAGATAGAAAAGAAAAACGAAAAATGAAGGAAAAGAGTGAAAAGAAAAGTTTACAAAACAAGAAAGGAAGAGAAACTTTGCTCCAACAATATATATAAATCAATACTACAGTAAAAAAAAAAAAAAAAAACATTGCCAAAAATCCTAAAACTTAGAAATCATCACATCAAAAGTTAAAGAAGAAAATAGGAAAGATAGGCAATAGCATGTTAGAAAGAGAGAGGCAATAAACCACAATTTTCTCGGAATAAGTAATCCAACTCACAGGTAGAATGCATTATTCTTGAAAATCATGAATTTTACCACACAGAACATGCCCATTTCAGCCCAAAAACTCTGTCTCATTAGTAAATACGTTTACAATCTGATCCATTTAAATAAAGTTTAAATACTGAGAATAAAATGCATATACGTGAATAAGACCCAATATTATTATGAAGGTTGGATACACCAAGAAGAATAGATTGGCATGGGTTGGGCTCTTTCTTATTTATCTTATTCATAAATTCTATCTCATTCATAAATGCATGCCTATGGTAATGACAAATGTTGGGCCCTTATTTAGCTTAGAGATCCATTCTCATTAATAAAAGCATGCTTCAATAGTGGGTTGGGCCGTTAATATATTTTATGATTGTATTGAGTTAAAACCTATATAATAAGTATAAATTACATTTCAATACATAGTGTATTAATTTAAAATTGATAATTAAAATAAAATTGATTATGAATTAAAACAAGTAAAGACATTCAAAATGGTCCTTTCCAACTAAGATATTCAAAACAAATTTTTTTGGAAAATACTCACTAAGAATTTCTTTACATTTATCCTCCACTATACCTCTAGTTGATAATTGATAGGCTCTCTACATAAAAGAAACTCTTTATCCCTAATTTAATTCTAGTCAATTATCCATTCACCCTAAATTTTGACCTGACTTTCGTTTTCTTTTCTTTGCATTTTTAACCACAATATCACCCCTCAATCAAGTTGTTCTATCCTAGTTTAAAAGTATACGACCTATAGTTCACTTTGGGCACCACACTATCCATCTAGCATGCAAGTTTTACAGTTCTAAATCTATTCAATTAAAGAAAAACAAACACTATTGAACTTTACAATAACAACAAATAAGCTTTTAATCAAACATGTGTGTAATCGAAGAACGAGGTAAAGAGGTCAACATCACCTGTCGGAAATGATCAATCTTTTGCTAGAAAGCTTTTGATAGCCTTCCCACACGAATAGCAAGTTAGCAATGGATGGTTTCCTTCCGCCATATCCTAACGAATCCTCGAGCAAGAAGAGAAGATTTAGATGAAAGAAACCAGAGAGAAAACAAGAGTGGGCACAGAAATTTCAGATAAGAAAACAAAGAGGGAGAAAGAATCTTGTTAACAATATGAACTCACAATATTTGACATCTTGATGAGACCTTCAAAGCATGAATCGTTCTTGATGCTAATAGAGTTGATCTTGATATGTCAGTTGCATTAGATCCTTTGATTGCAACAGATCGGACATGTTGATCACACTTTCGTCCATGAATCTGCGAGAAGTATTGAGTAAAATTCGAAATGCAACTTGAAATAAGTCAAGAATAATGAGTGATCGCCAAGAAAAGGTGTAGAAAAAGAGACGTGTCAAGTCAGGAAGATCGTGGATTCATCATATAGATATAGCACCTACGAACTAAATTGCAGGATTTTAATATCAATCAGCACGAGAGATCGCTTACCTCTTCAGATCAGTTCCGACAAGCACGCTCTTGGGTTTCTTGATTGGAGGAGCCAAGCGATTGGAGGGAAAGAGGGGTTCGCTCTGGGGTTTTTCTTGATTAAAGGAGGGTCCAGGTACAAAGTATAACACAGAAAACACCCCCTTCAAATTTCAATTACAATCCAAGAAAGGCAAATAAAGTAATTATAACAAGAACACTTGATGATACATCATCTAATTCTATATTCTTCACATAATAAAAACAAACCTATGTATTACATTATGCCCACTCATCCATTAAAACATCCAATTACACCATCATCCAAAGCCCAGAAAATAGGAAACCCTAGATATCCCCCATCCGATCAAGCAGCCCAAGTTTTTTGCCGCCGAAACCCTAAGAAATCAAACAGAACCCTATCTTCTCCTAATCCAATACGAAAAAAAAATTGATAGATTTATGGAACAACAAACCTATAGATCGATTGCTTCCACAACAAATCACAAAAATACTCGCCCAAAATGAAAAAACAAAAAAAGGCAAGACAAACGACGGAAACTTACAGAACGTCGCAGTGGTGGCGATCACGGAGCGCGCCTTACGTTCTCTCCCGATGCGGCAATCGCGCGCGATGCCGAGAAGAGGAAGAGGACGAGGACGAGGATGAGGATGAGGAATCGGAACCCTAGAAACGGAGCACTAGGACTGGGGGGTGTGGGTGGTGGGATTGGAGGGAGGTGTTTGGATGGGGCGTGCCTGAGAGAGCGCGGGGGTAGCTGGGGGGTTGTAATGGGCTCGTGTTGTGATAGGCCCAAATCGTGGGAGGGATAGTTACTTATATGTCAAAGGGCGCTGTATTAGCCCTGCCCAATAATCAAATGCCGCTAATGCACAGTGGGCTGTTTACCGTTCTCAACAAAAAAGTGGTCCAATATTTTTTAGGCCCAAAATTCAATCTCAATATTTAATCTTTGTATATTTGACAACGCAATGCTATGAGTGCTCAAACAAATAAGAATCAGCCCATATATTATAGGTTATTACAGGTTAAGCTGGATATTGGATATTGTTTGCTGACTAAAATATGATGGTATAATAATTACTATTTACGCAATTACTATTAGAGATTTCAAATTAAAAATTTAGACATTTTACAATTTATTATTTAAAATCTAAAATTAAAATCTCTAATTACTATTAGATATTTGAAATTAAAAATTTAGACATTTTACAATTTATTATTTAAAATCTAAAATTTTTTATTTTTATTTTAAAAAATATATATTTCAATTTAACATGATATGGACGTAAGCAAAGTATAGGGGAAAAAAAAAAAACATAACTTCAAATTAAACATTCCCATTCAGGGCTATTAACGAGTGTTATTAATTCCGGCATTACCTAAAAGAAAAAAAAAATTACAATTTAAATATTCAAATAAAAAATTTAAAAATTTAAATTTAAATTTTAAAAATTTAAAAGTTGGACAATAATTTAAAATAGAATTTGAAATTCAAAACTTTAATTTTTAAATTTTAAATCTTAACATAAATTTTTAATTTAAAATTTAAAATCTGAATTTAAATTTTCAATTTCAATTTTAATATCTAAATTTGAAATTTATAACTTAAAATATTGGTATTTTATATTTAAAATTTAAAATTTGAATATTTAAATTTAGAACTTAAAAATTAAAGTTAATGTTTGAAAATTTTAAATTTGAATTATAAAATGTCTAAAAATTCAATGTAAATTACACTATGTAATTTACATGCTTAACATAAGATTATATAATTTAAAATTAAATTATATAAGATTAAATTCATAAATTTTTTATAAATTTAAATTCATAAATTTGAACTAAAAAAAAAAAACAAATTCATCTGCTATATTAAATTAAAATATATAAATTATATTTAAATTTAAATTCACATTATTTTTGATATATATTGAATATTTTGGAATGATTTTTTAATTCATATTTGAATTTAATTATATTAAATTATATTATATTATATTATATTATATATATATATATATATATATATATATATATATATATATATATATATATATATATATATATATATATATATATATATATATATATATATATATATATATATATATACATATATATTAATTTTATTTGATTTTAAATTCTTATTTCACTTGAAATTAAAAGTTGAAATTTAGTTGTATAATTTAAATTTATAATTTTCAAATTAATATTTTATTTTAAATTGTGTGTTTAATTTATTTTTGGATATGAAATTTGAATTAATAATTAACACATTTTAATTAAAGTGGATTAAAATTAAATTATAATTTACATTTAAATTTATGGATCAAACTTAAAATATAAATTTAATTTTCAATTTGCTTTTTGAATTTAAACAATTGTTGATTTGGTAGATTTATTATTTTTGTATAAATAATTATATTTTTAAAAATTTAATTATTTTGTCCTTCAGCATGGTTTTCTATTTGCCTGAGCCCAGCCCGGCCAGGCCCGGTTTAAAAATCAGGCTAAGCCGGGCCGGGCCATGCCGGGCCGATCCAAGCCCAGCCGATCCAAGCCCTTTCCAGCCGAGCCGCGCCGAGCCACGCCGCGCCGTTCCTATCATAAAAGGCAGGCCGGGCCTTCACTTTAAAATTGTTGGGCCGAGCCATGCTAGGCCTCGTCCAACCTTAAAAAAAGGCCAACATAGGCCCCGGCGGCCCGTATCATCCCAGCCGCGCCGCGCCGAGCCGCGCCGCGCCGATCCGAGCCGAGCCACGTCGTGCAGACCCGAGTCGGGCTGGGCATAGACCTGTTTAAGCCTTTAAAATGTACACAAATGCCTGTTTATGATCATACCAGACCGAGCCGAGCAGGAATAATTGAAGCTAGGCCTAATACTCCCTTAAGAGGGAAAAATTCTAATAACGGCCTACTTATATCCAATTCAAAATCTAATTTTAAATTTTCAACTCGAATTCTAAAATTAAAATTTAAAAGTTTCAAAATCAAATATAAAATTAAAATTTGGAGAAAGATTTATATTTTATATTTTAATTTTAAATATGAATTTAAATTTTAAATTTTAAAATCTTAATTTAAATTTTCAATTTCAATTTTGAAATATAAATATAAATTTTTTATTTCAATTTTAATATTTAAAAAATTCGAAATTAAAATTAAAATTTTAAAATTTTAAATTTAAGAATTAAATTTTAAAATTTGAAACTAAAAATATAAAACTTCAAATTTTGAATCTAAATTTAAATTTTATATTTCAACTTTTAAATCTAAAATTGAAATTTAAAATTTAAAATTCATGAATTTACGATTTATAATTTAAATTTTAAAATTTATGGTTTAAAAGTTAAAATTTTAAAGTCTTAAATTTAAAATTTAAAATTTTATATTTTATATTTTATAATTTATATTTTATATTTAAAAATTAAATTTCACATTATTTAATTTTTCAAATTGAAACTTTAATTTGAAAATTAAGGGTGCAATATTTTTAGATCGGACCATGCAGGAATCTCGGGCCGATCTGGGATCCAAACGTGCCGGTATTGAAGCGGGCCTGGGACGTGATCGGGGCCTGGATCTCGCCGCGGTCGGGCTGTGCTGGATTCGGACCCATGAAGGCCCGTGAAATATATCAATCAACAATTCTTTAAATTGTATTTTGAATATGAAATTTGAATTAAACTTTTTTTAAAATAATTAAATTGAATAGAAATTAAATTTTAATTTTTTAATTAAATGGGAATTCAAATTTTGATGCATTTATTTCAAAACTCATACTTAAATTTTGAATTCATCTGAATTCGAAAAAACAACAAAATAATTAATATATATTAAAAAACATTGAACTATATAATTATTGTCTGTAGCGAACTTGTAAATTTAAATTCGGATATAAAATATATTATATAATTAAATATAGCAAATAAATTTACTTTTTTAAAAAAATAAATTTTATTATGATTTTTTTCTCTTTCGATATTATAGAAATATATTTTAATTGCTTTTTTTTTTGCTCATTGGGATGTTTGAAAGTAACCAATATTTAGATAGAAAATTAAAATTAAAATTCTCATATATCTATTTAAAAATTTCACAATATAGTTTACATGTTCAATGCAAGATTATGTAATTTTAATTTAATTCGTATAATATAAAATTCATTAATTTTTAAAAAATTAAATTCTTAAATTTGAATTAAAAATAAACAAATTCACCAGCTATATTTTATTAAAATATATAAAACACATTTTAATTTAAATTTATATTATTGTTGATATATATTGAATATTTTGGTACGGTTTTTGAATTTACATTTGAATTTAATTTCAAATATCTTTTTAATTTTAATTTTTTTTATCTTAAATTTTTATTCCAATTGAAATTCAAAGTTGAAATTTATTTAAAACATTTAAACTAATTTTGTTAATTTTAAATTGAAATTTTAGTTTAAATTGGGAGTTAAATATAGTTTTGGATATTAAATTTGAATTAACAATTAACAAATTTTAATTAAAGTGGATTGAAATTAAATGATAAATTATATATAAATTTATGAATCAAAATTAAAGTATAAATTTAATTTTGTATTTACCATTTTAATTTAAAATAGTGTTGATTTGAGAAATCTATCTTTAAATTATCTTATTAATCAAACAAAATTTTTATTTATTTATTTTTGGAAATTATTTAGAATATTCTTTATTCTATTTAGAATTTCATGTGACTCGATAATTTTTAAATTGTAAATTTTAGTTTATTTTATATAAATAATCAAATTGTTAGAAAAAATTTAGAATTCTTTTATATTTTTAAAGATAACAAAATTTAAAATCAAAATTAAAATATATATATATATATATATATATATATATATATATATATATATATATATATATATATATATATATATATATATATAAATTGGTCCGGGCCGAACAGGATGGGACCGGAATATAACCAGATTTGACCGTACTTGGGCGGATTTTCACCGTAATCGGACCGGTATTGGACAGAATCTGGGCCCGATTTGGACCGGAATTGGACCAGTATTAGACCGGAAACGGGCCGGATTTGGACCAGGATTGGACCGGAATCGGACCAGTATTAGACCGGAAACGGGCCGGCTTTGGACCAGGATTGGACCGGAATCGGACCATGCAGGAATCTCGGGCCGATCTGGGATCCAAACGGGCCGGTATTGAAGAGGGCCTGGGACGTGATCGGGTCCTGGATCTCGCCGCGGTCGGGCTGTGCTGGATTCGGACCCATGAAGGCCCGTGAAATATAACAATCAACAATTCTTTAAATTGTATTTTGAATATGAAATTTGAATTAAACTTTTTTTAAAATAATTAAATTGAATAGAAATTAAATTTTAATTTTTTAATTAAATGGGAATTCAAATTTTGATGCATTTATTTCAAAACTCATACTTAAATTTTGAATTCATCTGAATTCGAAAAAAACAACAAAATAATTAATATATATTAAAAAACATTGAACTATATAATTATTGTCTACAGCGAACTCGTAAATTTAAATTCGGATATAAAATATATTATATAATTAAATATAGCAAATAAATTTACTTTTTAAAAAAAATAAATTTTATTATTTCGATAGTATAGCAATGTATTTTAATTGCATTTTTTTTTGCTCATTGGGATGTTTGAAAGTAACCAATAATTAGATAGAAAATTAAAATTAAAATTCTCATATATCTATTTAAAAATTTCACTATATAGTTTACATGTTCAATACAAGATTATGTAATTTTAATTTAATTCGTATAATATAAAATTCATTAATTTTTAAAAAATTAAATTCATAAATTTGAATTAAAAATAAACAAATTCACCAGCTATATTTTATTAAAATATATAAATCACATTTTAATTTAAATTTATATTATTGTTGATATATATTGAATATTTTGGTACGGTTTTTGAATTTACATTTGAATTTAATTTCAAATATCTTTTTAATTTTAATTTTGTTTGATCTTAAATTTTTATTCCAATTGAAATTCAAAGTTGAAATTTATTTTAAACATTTAAATTATTTTTGTTAATTTTAAATTGAAATTTTAGTTTAAATTGGGAGTTAAATATAGTTTTGGATATTAAATTTGAATTAACAATTAACAAATTTTAATTAAAGTGGATTGAAATTAAATGATAAATTATATTTAAATTTATGAATCAAAATTAAAGTATAAATTTAATTTTGTATTTACCATTTTAATTTAAAATAGTGTTGATTTGAGAAATCTATCTTTAAATAATCTTATTAATCAAAGAAAAATTTTTATTTATTTATTTTTGGAAATTATTTAGAATATTCTTTATTCTATTTAGAATTTCATGTGACTCGATAATTTTTAAATTGTAAATTTTAGTTTTTTTTATATAAACAATCAAATTGTTAGAAAAAATTTAGAATTCTTTTATATTTTTAAAGATAAAAAAATTTAAAATTAATATTAAAAAATATATATATATATATATATATATATATATATATATATATATATATATATATATATATATATATATATATATATATATAAATTGGACCGGAATATAACCAGATTTGACCGGGCGGATTTTCAGGACCGGTATTGGACAGAATCTGGGCCCGATTTGGACCGGAATTGGACCAGCATTAGACGGGAAACAGGCCGGATTTGGACCAGGATTGGACCGGAATCGGACCAGTATTAGACCGGAAACGGGCCGGATTTGGACCAGGATTGGACCGGAATCGGACCAGTATTAGACCAGAAACGGGCCGGATTTGGACCACGATTGGACCGGAATCGGACCATGCAGGAATCTCGGGCCGATCTGGGATCTAAACGGCCCGGTATTGAAGCGGGCCTGGGACGTGATCGGGGCCTGGATCTCGCCGCGGTCGGGCTGTACTGGATTCGGACCCATCAAGGCCCGTGAAATATAACAATCAACATTTGTTAAATTGTATTTTGAATATGAAATTTGAATTAAACTTTTTTTAAAATAATTAAATTGAATAGAAATTAAATTTTAATTTTTTAATTAAATGGGAATTCAAATTTTGATGCATTTATTTCAAAACTCATACTTAAATTTTGAATTCATCTGAATTCGAAAAAACAACAAAATAATTAATATATATTAAAAAACATTGAACTATATAATTATTGTCTGCAGCGTACTTGTAAATTTAAATTCGGATATAAAATATATTTTATAATTAAATATAGCAAATAAATTTACTTTTTTTAAAAAATAAATTTTATTATGATTTTTATCTCTTTCGATATTATAGAAATGTATTTTAATTGCATTTTTTTTTGCTCATTGGGATGTTTGAAAGTAACCAATATTTAGATAGAAAATTAAAATTAAAACTCTCATATATCTATTTAAAAATTTCACTATATAGTTTACATGTTCAATACAAGATTATGTAATTTTAATTTAATTCGTATAATATAAAATTCATTAATTTTTAAAAAATTAAATTCTTAAATTTGAATTAAAAATAAACAAATTCACCAGCTATATTTTATTAAAATATATAAATCACATTTTAATTTAAATTTATATTATCGTTGATATATATTGAATATTTTGGTACGGTTTTTGAATTTACATTTGAATTTAATTTCAAATATCTTTTTAATTTTAATTTTTGTTTATCTTAAATTTTTATTCCAATTGAAATTCAAAGTTGAAATTTATTTAAAACATTTAAACTAATTTTGTTAATTTTAAATTGAATTTCAGTTTAAATTGGGAGTTAAATATAGTTTTGGATATTAAATTTGAATTAACAATTAACAAATTTTAATTAAAGTGGATTGAAATTAAATGATAAATTATATTTAAATTTATGAATCAAAATTAAAGTATAAATTTAATTTTGTATTTACCATTTTAATTTAAAATAGTGTTGATTTGAGAAATCTATCTTTAAATCATCTTATTAATCAAACATAATTTTTATTTATTTATTTTTGGAAATTATTTAGAATATTCTTTATTCTATTTAGAATTTCATGTGACTCGATAATTTTTAAATTGTAAATTTTAGTTTATTTTATATAAATAATCAAATTGTTAGAAAAAATTTAGAATTCTTTTATATTTTTAAAGATAAAAAAATTTAAAATCAATATTAAAATATATATATATATATATATATATATATATATATATATATATATATATATATATATATATATATATATATATATTGGTCCGGGCCGAACAGGATTGGACCGGAATATAACCAGATTTGACCGTACTTGGGCGGATTTTCACCGTAATCGGAATTGGACAGAATCTGGGCCCGATTTGGACCGGAATTGGACCAGTATTAGACGGGAAACGGGCCGGATTTGGACCAGGATTGGACCGGAATCGGACCAGTATTAG
Organism: Tillandsia fasciculata; assembly: GCA_029168755.2. NCBI lineage: Eukaryota > Viridiplantae > Streptophyta > Magnoliopsida > Poales > Bromeliaceae > Tillandsia > Tillandsia fasciculata. The sequence goes on from CM054931.1 coordinate 31,634,492, forward strand.
ACCGGAAACGGGCCGGATTTGGACCAGGATTGGACCGGAATCGGACCATGCAGGAATCTCGGGCCGATCTGGGATCTAAACGGCCCGGTATTGAAGCGGGCCTGGGACGTGATCGGGGCCTGGATCTCGCCGCGGTTGGGCTGTGCTGGATTCGGACCCATCAAGGCCCATGAAATATAACAATCAACAATTCTTTAAATTGTATTTTGAATATGAAATTTGAATTAAACTTTTTTTAAAATAATTAAATTGAATAGAAATTAAATTTTAATTTTTTAATTAAATGGGAATTCAAATTTTGATGCATTTATTTCAAAACTCATACTTAAATTTTGAATTCATCTGAATTCGAAAAAACAACAAAATAATTAATATATATTAAAAAACATTGAACTATATAATTATTGTCTGCAGCGTACTTGTAAATTTAAATTCGGATATAAAATATATTTTATAATTAAATATAGCAAATAAATTTACTTTTTTAAAAAAATAAATTTTATTATGATTTTTTTCTCTTTCGATATTATAGAAATGTATTTTAATTGCATTTTTTTTTGCTCATTGGGATGTTTGAAAGTAACCAATATTTAGATAGAAAATTAAAATTAAAACTCTCATATATCTATTTAAAAATTTCAATATATAGTTTACATGTCCAATACAAGATTATGTAATTTTAATTTAATTCGTATAATATAAAATTCATTAAATTTAAAAAAATTAAATTCTTAAATTTGAATTAAAAATAAACAAATTCACCAGCTATATTTTATTAAAATATATAAATCACATTTTAATTTAAATTTATATTATCGTTGATATATATTGAATATTTTGGTACGGTTTTTGAATTTACATTTGAATTTAATTTCAAATATCTTTTTAATTTTAATTTTTGTTTATCTTAAATTTTTATTCCAATTGTAATTCAAAGTTGAAATTTATTTAAAACATTTAAACTAATTTTGTTAATTTTAAATTGAATTTTAGTTTAAATTGGGAGTTAAATATAGTTTTGGATATTAAATTTGAATTAACAATTAACAAATTTTAATTAAAGTGGATTGAAATTAAATGATAAATTATATTTAAATTTATGAATCAAAATTAAAGTATAAATTTAATTTTGTATTTACCATTTTAATTTAAAATAGTGTTGATTTGAGAAATCTATCTTTAAATCATCTTATTAATCAAACATAATTTTTATTTATTTATTTTTGGAAATTATTAAGAATATTCTTTATTCTATTTATAATTTCATTAGACTCGATAATTTTTAAATTGTAAATTTTAGTTTATTTTATATAAATAATCAAATTGTTAGAAAAAATTTAGAATTCTTTTATATTTTTAAAGATAAAAAAATTTAAAATCAATATATATATATATATATATATATATATATATATATATATATATATATATATATATATATATATATATATATAAATTGGTCCGGGCCAAACAGGATTGGACCGGAATATAACCAGATTTGACCGTACTTGGGCGGATTTTCACCGTAATCATCGGAATTGGACAGAATCTGGGCCCGATTTGGACCGGAATTGGACCAGTATTAGACGGGAAACGGGCCGGATTTGGACCAGGATTGGACCGGAATCGGACCAGTATTTGACCGGAAACGGGCCGGATTTGGACCAGGATTGGACCGGAATCGGACCAGTATTAGACCGGAAACGGGCCGGATTTGGACCACGATTGGACCGGAATCGGACCATGCAGGATTCTCCGGCCGATCTGGGATCCAAACGGCCCGGTATTGAAGCGGGCCTGGGACGTGATCGGGGCCTGGATCTCGCCGCGGTCGGGCTGTGCTGGATTCGGACCCATGAAGGCCCGTGAAATATAACAATCAACAATTCTTTAAATTGTATTTTGAATATGAAATTTGAATTAAACTTTTTTTAAAATAATTAAATTGAATAGAAATTAAATTTTAATTTTTTAATTAAATGGAAATTCAAATTTTGATGCATTTATTTCAAAACTCATACTTAAATTTTGAATTCATCTGAATTCGAAAAAACAACAAAATAATTAATATATATTAAAAAACATTGAACCATATAATTATTGTCTGCAGCGTACTTGTAAATTAAAATTCGGATATAAAATATATTTTATAATTAAATATAGCAAATAAATTTATTTTTTTAAAAAAATAAATTTTATTATGATTTTTTTCTCTTTCGATATTATAGAAATGTATTTTAATTGCATTTTTTTTTGCTCATTGGGATGTTTGAAAGTAACCAATATTTAGATAGAAAATTAAAATTAAAACTCTCATATATCTATTTAAAAATTTCACTATATAGTTTACATGTTCAATACAAGATTATGTAATTTTAATTTAATTCGTATAATATAAAATTCATTAATTTTTAAAAAATTAAATTCTTAAATTTGAATTAAAAATAAACAAATTCACCAGCTATATTTTATTAAAATATATTAATCACATTTTAATTTAAATTTATATTATTGTTGATATATATTGAATATTTGGGTACGGTTTTTGAATTTACATTTGAATTTAATTTCAAATATCTTTTTAATTTTAATTTTTGTTTATCTTAAATTTTTATTCCAATTGAAATTCAAAGTTGAAATTTATTTAAAACATTTAAACTAATTTTGTTAATTTTAAATTGAATTTTAGTTTAAATTGGGAGTTAAATATAGTTTTGGATATTAAATTTGAATTAACAATTTACAAATTTTAATTAAAGTGGATTGAAATTAAATGATAAATTATATTTAAATTTATGAATCAAAATTAAAGTATAAATTTAATTTTGTATTTCCCATTTTAATTTAAAATAGTGTTGATTTGAGAAATCTATCTTTAAATCATCTTATTAATTAAACATAATTTTTATTTATTTATTTTTAAAAATTATTTAGAATATTCTTTATTCTATTTAGAATTTCATGTGACTCTATAATTTTTAAATTGTAAATTTTAGTTTTTTTTATATAAATAATCAAATTGTTAGAAAAAATTTAGAATTCTTTTATATTTTTAAAGATAAAAAATTTTAAAATCAATATTAAAAAAAAAAGATATATATATATATATAAAAATTGGTCCGAGCCGAACAGGATTGGACCGGAATATAACCAGATTTGATCGTACTTGGGCGGATTTTCACCGGACCGGTATTGGACAGAATCTGGGCCCGATTTGGACCGGAATTGGATCAGTATTAGACCGGAAACGGGCCGGATTTGGACCAGGATTGGACCGGAATCGAACCAGTATTAGACCGGAAACGGGCAGGATTTGGATCAGGATTGGACCGGAATCGGACCATGCAGGATTCTCGGGCCGATCTGGGATCCAAACGGCCCGGTATTGAAGCGGGCCTGGGACGTGATCGGGGCCTGGATCTCGCCGCTGTCGGGCTGTGCTGGATTCGGACCCATCAAGGCCCGTGAAATATAACAATCAACAATTCTTTAAATTGTATTTTGAATATGAAATTTGAATTAAACTTTTTTAAAAATAATTAAATTGAATAGAAATTAAATTTTAATTTTTTAATTAAATGGGAATTCAAATTTTGATGCATTTATTTCAAAACTCATACTTAAATTTTGAATTAATCTGAATTCGAAAAAACAACAAAATAATTAATATATATTAAAAAATATTGAACTATATAATTATTGTCTGCAGCGTACTTGTAATTTAAATTCGGATATAAAATATATTTTATAATTAAATATAGCAAATAAATTTACTTTCTTAAAAAAATAAATTTTATTATGATTTTTTTCCATTTCGATATTATAGAAATGTATTTTAATTGCATTTTTTTTTGCTCATTGGGATGTTTGAAAGTAACCAATATTTAGATAGAAAATTAAAATTAAAACTCTCATATATCTATTTAAAAATTTCACTATATAGTTTACATGTTCAATACAAGATTATATAATTTTAATTTAATTCGTATAATATAAAATTCATTAATTTTTAAAAAATTAAATTCTTAAATTTGAATTAAAAATAAACAAATTCACCAGCTATATTTTATTAAAATATATAAATCACATTTTAATTTAAATTTATATTATTGTTGATATATATTGAATATTTTGGTACGGTTTTTGAATTTACATTTGAATTTAATTTCAAATATATTTTTAATTTTAATTTTTGTTTATCTTAAATTTTTATTCCAATTGAAATTCAAAGTTGAAATTTATTTAAAACATTTAAACTAATTTTGTTAATTTTAAATTGAAATTTTAGTTTAAATTGGGAGTTAAATATAGTTTTGGATATTAAATTTGAATTAACAATTAATAAATTTTAATTAAAGTGGATTGAAATTAAATGATAAATTATATTTAAATTTATGAATCAAAATTACAGTATAAATTTAATTTTGTATTTACCATTTTAATTTAAAATAGTGTTGATTTGAGAAATCTATCTTTAAATCATCTTATTAATCAAACATAATTTTTATTTATTTATTTTTGGAAATTATTTAGAATATTCTTTATTCTATTTAGAATTTCATGTGACTCGATAATTTTTAAATTGTAAATTTTAGTTTTTTTATATAAACAGTCAAATTGTTAGAAAAAATTTAGAATTATTTTATATTTGTAAAGATAAAAAATTTTAAAATCAATATTAATATATATATATATATATATATATATATATATATATATATATATATATATATATATATATATATATATATATATATATATATATATATATATATATATATAAATTGGTCCGGGCCGAAGAGGATTGGACCGGAATATAACCAGATTTGACCGTACTTGGGCGGATTTTCACCGGAATCGGACAGGTATTGGACAGAATCTGGGCCCGATTTGGACCGGAATTGGACCAGTATTAGACCAGAAATGGGCCGGATTTGGACCAGGATTGGACCGGAATCGGACCATGCAGGAATCTCGGGCCGATCTGGGATCCAAACGGCCCGGTATTGAAGCGGGCCTGGGACGTGATCGGGGCCTGGATCTCGCCGCGGTCGGGCTGTGCTGGATTCGGACCCATGAAGGCCCGTGAAATATAACAATCAACAATTCTTTAAATTGTATTTTGAATATGAAATTTGAATTAAACTTTTTTTAAAATAATTAAATTGAATAGAAATTAAATTTTAATTTTTTAATTAAATGGGAATTCAAATTTTGATGCATTTATTTCAAAACTCATACTTAAATTTTGAATTCATTTGAATTCGAAAAAACAACAAAATAATTAATATATATTAAAAAACATTGAACTATATAATTATTGTCTGCAGCGAACTTGTAAATTTAAATTCGGATATAAAATATATTATATAATTAAATATAGCAAATAAATTTACTTTTTTTAAAAAATAAATTTTATTATGATTTTTTTCTCTTTCGATATTATAGCAATGTATTTTAACTGCATTTTTTTTTGCTCATTGGGATGTTTGAAAGTAACCAATATTTAGATAGAAAATTAAAATTAAAATTCTCATATATCTATTTAAAAATTTCACTATATAGTTTACATGTTCAATACAAGATTATGTAATTTTAATTTAATTCGTATAATATAAAATTCATTAATTTTTAAAAAATTAAATTCATAAATTTGAATTAAAAATAAGCAAATTCACCAGCTATATTTTATTAAAATATATAAATCACATTTTAATTTAAATTTATATTATTGTTGATATATATTGAATATATTGGTACGGTTTTTGAATTTACATTTGAATTTAATTTCAAATATCTTTTTAATTTTAAATTTTTTTGATCTTAAATTTTTATTCCAATTGAAATTCAAAGTTGAAATTTATTTAAAACATTTAAACTATTTTTGTTAATTTTAAATTGAAATTTTAGTTTAAATTGGGAGTTAAATATAGTTTTGGATATTAAATTTGAATTAACAATTAACAAATTTTAATTAAAGTGGATTGAAATTAAATGATAAATTATATTTAAATTTATGAATCAAAATTAAAGTATAAATTTAATTTTGTATTTACCATTTTAATTTAAAATAGTGTTGATTTGAGAAATCTATCTTTAAATCATCTTATTAATCAAAGAAAATTTTTATTTATTTATTTTTAGAAATTATTTAGAATATTCTTTATTGTATTTAGAATTTCATGTGACTCGATAATTTTTAAATTGTAAATTTTAGTTTTTTTTATATAAACAATCAAATTGTTAGAAAAAATTTAGAATTCTTTTATATTTTTAAAGATAAAAAAATTTAAAATTAATATTAAAATATATATATATATATATATATATATATATATATATATATATAAATTGGACCGGAATATAACCAGATTTGGCCGTACTTGGGCGGATTTTCAGGACCGGTATTGGACAGAATCTGGGCCCGATTTGGACCGGAATTGGTCCAGTATTAGACCGGAAACGGGCCGGATTTGGACCAGGATTGGACCGGAATCGGACCAGTATTAGACCGGAAACGGGCCGGATTTGGACCAAGATTGGACAGGAATCGGACCAGTATTAGACCGGAAACGGGCCGGATTTGGACCAGGATTGGACCAGAATCGGACCAGACCGGAAACGAGCCGGATTTGGACCAGGATTGGACCGGAATCGGACCATGCAGGAATCTCGGTCCGATCTGGGATCCAAACGGGCCGGTATTGAAGCGGGCCTGGGACGTGATCGGGGCCTGGATCTCGCCGCGGTCGGGCTGTGCTGGATTCGGACCCATGAAGGCCCGTGAAATTTAACAATCAACAATTCTTTAAATTTTATTTTGAATATGAAATTTGAATTAAACTTTTTTTAAAATAATTAAATTGAATAGAAATTAAATTTTAATTTTTTAATTAAATTGAATATATTAGTATTTAGTAATTGTATCAACTCTTTATTGATCACAACAAATAATCAATTTTGAATTCAATTTTAAATATTCATTTCATTTTAATATAATTTTATTTTTATTTGATTATTTATATTTTTCTTAAGTTGTATTAACTCTTAATTTTAAAATTTTTACTTTTTAAAGATATTCAATTTAATCATTCGTATTTAAATTATATAAGATTAAATTTATACTTTTTAATAAATATGAATTCATAAATTTGAATAAAGTAATTAATTCATATGCAAAATTTTATTAAAAAAATATAAATCATATCTTAAATTAAATTTACATTATTGTTGATATATATTAAATATTTTGGTATGTTTCTTGAACTGAGAAACAAAAAAATATGTAAGTATATATTTTAAAATAAATGTTTCAAAATTTTCATCCATATGTAATTTAAAAAGTAAATTTCTATGGTTGTTAAATTTAATTATTTTTTAAGGAAAAATGGAGGACAAACGGTCTGGACAGGTAGTATAAATGAAATGGTTATTACCGACCCGGCCCAGAATATAAGACATTTATCTTTCAAAATTGTTTTTCATCTGCCAAATCCCAGCCCAGCCTGGCCCGGATAAAAAATGAAGGCGGGCCGAGCCGGGGAGACCAATCGAGCCGCAGCGAGCAGCCTAAATGGTCTTAAATTGGCTCAGCCCACAAAATCCTAAAATGCCCGTCCCGACTAAATAACACCATTTCTAGGCCTTAACGGGCCTCAGCCCAGCCCAGATCGGCCCGGCTAAAATAGGCCGCATCTCATAACGGGCGTCAGGCCTGATAGCACGTGCCTGGTCCATGTTTTTTTTTAGGTTTTTTCTTAAAATTTGACAATTAAAAATTCATTATATAAAACACAATTCTGTCAAAATATTGTGCTTACGAAGAGAGCTCATATTTAAAAATATATATACAAACTTTTCATTTTAAAAAAATTTATAAACCAAAGCCTCAGCCCAGTAGTTTTTTATGCTTACACCCTACTACTCTCCATAATTTAGAGCTGACTTACCTTCACCAGCATATACTTCCTTTGACAAGGGCCGGGCCTATCTTGATCTGATTCAATACTTATACATTCCCATCCGGCCCTGCTCAAAAACCTCAAACGGACTTTGTATTTGTAGGCTCTCATTCCGTCGGCCCAGAAATCTGGTCCGCAATTCAGGTTCAATTTCCGAATAGTAGATGATGGGACAGAATAACCTACAAAGTCCAAAGCTAAAATCGGCCTAATAACTACC
>CM054931.1:31654773-31698969 GCA_029168755.2 Tillandsia fasciculata
TTTTCGATCTGTTTGATTGAGGATCATAGCCTGGATGTGCCGCTTATGAGACAGTGAGACAGATGTGATACTTGAGTTCGGTGGGGTCGCTCCCCTCGAGCTACGCCCCGGGTGCGATGATGATACCGAGCCTGATGAGGCTGCGATGATGCGACTAGTTGATACACTAGAGTTCGCTTGAGATAGTCCGTGTGGGACGCCCTACGTAAGTCCCGTCCCAGTGTGGATGAGGTGGCAGTAGGTTTGGCGCAGGCTTGACTGGACCCTATGAGGCAGTCATTGAGATTGGGTGATATGAGAGAGTGATGGCATAGCATGTTCATTGATGTGTTTCCCTTTGAGCATGGTACTTGAGGCATATTAGTAGCAGTGAGAGTGTATGCATAGCAGGGTCAGAGTAGAGTTCCTTGAGCATGATGTTGATACATGTTAGTTGCAGTTTCTTTCCTGCTTACCCTTTTTCTATTTGCATACCTATTTGTTGTGCCTCCAGTAGACTTAGTGGGCATACCGTGGATGTTGATGACGGTACCCACAGAGATCTACCTTCTGCAGTAGATCTCACACCCGCTGCGGTGACAGGTCTTCTGAGGCTGCTGTTCCGACCTAGCTCGCACGGAGACAGCTAATCGAGGTGAGGACGTGGCCGAGTAGTTCCTTACCAGCATTTTGAGTCAGAGGTAGATGTACCCTATGAGTTTTATGTTTCCACTATAGTACTGAGAGGGTGAGGCTTGTATTTTATTTTGGATTTGAGAGACCTGTATTGAGAATTATGTATTAGTAGAGCTTTATTTATTTTCGATGTTCAGTGTTGTTTTCTTTAGCTTTTGATTTATAGTCTCGGCTCTAATACATGTTTTTAGTTCTAGATCTGACTTGCAGGGTAGACGCTTCGTCTGTGCGGTAGTTTCCGTACAGATGGCGGATCTGTTGGCGGGCCCGGGTCGCAGTTTCGACCCCGGGGCGTGACAGGTGGATTCATGGCTTGTTGGCACCTTTTGGGTGTGTTAGAGCTGTCGATGCGCAAAAAGGATGTGAAAATCAGATCCAGTGCGAAAAACTGTAGGAATGTGATGAGCAGGAGCACTGTGATGGTTGTACAGTTAGATCAGAGAGCTTTGGCGATACTTTTTCGATATGTTGGGATTTTCGGTTCGCCAAATGGACGAGAAAAATGAACTCAGTACGAAAAACTATGCGAAATACACTATTTCTGGGTATTTTGGAAGTAAAGTAAAGAAGTTGGGTGTTTTCTATGCGTGCACCCGGTCTAGGCGGATGGGCGCACGGCCCGTGCACAGGAGGGTGCAGCGCGGGTGCACGGGGAGCGCTGCACCGGGTACGGGCGGATGGGCGCACGGCCCGTTCATCGGAGGGTGCAGCGCGGGTGCACGGGCGGCATCCACCAAGTCCAGGAGGGGCGGGCGCACGACCGGTGCACGAAGGGTGCACCGGCATCGCTTGCGCCAGTGCCCGCTGCGCGTGCACGTGGCGCGCCCGTGGGCTGGGCCGGGCTGCGCTGGACGCAACGCGGGGTGCCGCATGGCCTGTGCATGGCGGATCCGGGTTGGGCCTGTGGATCCGACCGGTTAAGGGTGTTTTTGAGGGAGGTTTTTGATGGTTTTGGCAGATTTTTGGATCAATTTGAAGGCTTTTTGAGAGCTGTAAAAAGGAGAGTTTTGCATCAAAAATTTTTCTTTGACTTCTTCTTCTCCAGCAATTAACAAGGAAAAATACCACCCTTGGAGCATCTTTAGTGGATCTTCAAGTGTATGTGTTGTGTGAGCCATTTCGCCACTCTTTCTTCTAGAGGACCTATAGAGCTGTAGAAGTGTCATTTTTTGGTCATTTTTGTGGGTTCTCTTCATAACTTCAAGATCTTCAACTTTCCTATAGAAGAGTAGTGGTTAGTGTTTTTACCAGGTAAACTTAGTGATCTTTGAGGCACTTATTTTCAGTTATTGATTATGAGTAGTGGTTAGTGTTTTTACTCTCCTGGGATGTACAAGTGAAATTTGGAGTTGATTTTTGATGAAAAATTTTCAGGATTTAAAGACCTTCAATTTTTGTATTTATAGAAACTTCAAATTTGGGTTTTAAGGTAGGTAATTTAAGCCATCTCTAAGACTTTTGTGCACAGCTGAGACTTTGGATCCAGTTTTGAGTAATGTTTAGTGTTTTTGCTCCCTAGGACAATAGGAGTAGAGTTTTGAGCTCATTTTTATGGGAAAATCACTAGGGCTCAGAGCCCTACAATTTTCTTGCTGAAGAGGAAGGCTAAATCGTGATATTAATTAGGAAAATTTCACCATCTTTGAAGCCTTTGTACAGATTTCAATTTTAGACAGCTTGTGGTAATTTTAAGATTTCTCCTTGCTCCCTTGATGAAATAATGAATTTTAAGTTGGGTAATCTTCTAGACTTCAAGAGGAACAATTTGGAACCTTACTCTCGAATTTTGGATAAGATATGATGTACCATCTTTATCCTTCTTCTCAGTTCATGGGTTGCTGAAATTCTGCATGTATGGCTAGAACATCTTTTCTGGTTATTTGAGGGTTGGATATAATTTCATGATTAATTGTGGCATTATGGTTAATCTATTGGTTTGATTGTAATTCCAGAGGTATGATGAACATTTCCCCTATTGGTTTCAACTTGTAATTATATTTAAATTGGGATGTATAGCAAGTTAAACCTTAGCCTAAAGTTATTTGATGGAATTATGGACAGCATTAGTACTTTCTTTTTGGGAGCTTATGTGAAATAGGTTATTTAGTTTCTTGGAAATCCTTGGATGATTTTAAGTTGATTGAGAATTGGGGAACCATGTTTGGGCTGTGGTAATAACGTTAGTGAGGCTTATATAGCATATTTGAGTTCACCTCCTACTTATTTGGATTTCAGAATTTTGCACACTCGGTAATATTTGTTTTGCTATAACTGTTTACCCGGCAAGAGCTTTGGGGCAATTTCAGTTGCATTTGAAAGGTATCGACCGGCGGATTATGGTCGCCAAAAATTAGATCAATCGGACTTCAAATCAGCGAGCCAACATGTGAGTTGTTGAGCACGTCGAAATTGCGGCCTACAAATCGACTCAACCAAAAATGCAACCTTGTGTGATGCTTACTATTTATATTGGTTAAATCATGCTTATATTCAAATTTCATGTTGAGAACTATATCGATCATGTGTGAAAACTATTCCTTGGTATATGGACATATAGATAGATCATATTTCCTTTATTCATGCTATACTATTCATGTTGAAATCAAACTTAGGAGAAAATTTCTTATTTATTTTTCTCTTATACTATTATTGCTCGGATTATAGAGCAGGAATGGGAATAGTATAGCTATATTGTTGAGTCGGGTAGGATAGCACTAGATTTTCGACTAGGAATTGTTTCGGCAACCGCGGATTGTGGGCGGTTGGGCCGATTAGTATTATGCATCAGTTGGGCCTGGTATTGCATTGTGGATAGAGTGAGTCTCCACTTTGAGCATAGTGTCGACTTTTGCCTACTTGACAGAGATACTTGACATGGATTACTTATTTACTCGAGCGGGTCGCTCCCCTCAAGGGCCACTCCGGAGTAGGCGTGAAAGTTATAATATGTCATATATATATATATATATATAGACAGTTATAGTCTGTCTGAGAGATATAGACCGTTATAGTCGGTCAGAGATTCTATTATGATACGAACGCAGGTAGCTCCGGGTTTTATTCAAGACTTCTGTTGTAAAAAATATGAAATTATACAAATTTTTATTAATAATTTACAAAATCTGAAAATATATTCACTTAATTTAATCATTATATGGTCCATTTTAATTTTTTTTTGTACGAATTTAGTATTTTGTGCGAGATTTAAAATATTCTTAATTTTAGAAATTTTATTATTAGATTTAGAAATATAAAAATTCTAATAAAATTAAAAACTAAATAAAAACAATTGATATTTAAATTTGCTTAATGTATATATCATATTGTTTAACGTTAAATTTTTATAAATAAATTACACAAATTTTTTTATTTAAATTTAAGAAAAATTAATTTTTTTGGATGAACTTACAAATTTTTCATAAAAATTTTAAAATAAATTATTTTTTCAAATTTATATTTTATAATTTTTAAAATTCTAAAAAATAAAAGATAAATAAAAAAATTAAAAGTTAATCAATTTTTATTATTACTTAATTTATTCATAAGATGGTTTATTATAAAATTTTTATAATCATATTTTATAATTTTTTTAAAAATTTTAGAAAAGTTAAATTTATTTAATTTTTCATAAATATTTTATAAAAATTTAAAAATGAAAAGAAACTATCATTATATTTGAAGTCCCATTTTAGTTTAATCTAGCTATTTTATAATCCTTTATCGAATCAATACGAATGAATTTTATAAATTTTTATAAAAATTTAAAAAAATAATAATAATTTTTTCTATGAACTTTAATTATATTTAACTTTACCTATAAAAAAAAACTACTATTATATTAAACTATTAACTAGTAAATTAGTAAGCTATTATTGACATTAGATCAAAACAAATCAACATATAGTCAAAATTTATAAATATTACTCTAAGACTTTTAAAATAATATTCTAAAGCCTTATTGCACAAAAAAAATTAAAATAAAATCATGTCAAAACGTGCCACTAGAGAATTGTGTGCCGGTCGACACACAAACGTGTCATGTGTCTACACGCAAGCGTACCTGTATCGTATCATACCAGACAATGGCCGGTACACCCCCGTGCAACGGCACTTTAATCCTTGTATTAAATAAATAGAAATGTGACAAGATTTAAGTGCTAAAAAATAGGTCCTTTGCTCGATAGAATACCAACATTAGCAAAAAGCTCAAGTGCTCAGCTCTCACTAAAGCTCAACGCATAATAACCGCTAGTAGCTGAGGCATGGTAGCTAAGGGTAAAGCCAAGTCACATAACCCATAAAATGTATAGTACAATGCAGACATCCCAAGCATCTTCATATATTTAGACTTCAAACTGACAAAAACAGAGAATCAAGAAAATCTGGATTACAGCTACGGTTGCAGACAACCATTATAAGAAACATACAACAACAGTGTAATGTTCCTATCACCAAAACCAATGACAGCTATGCAGCAATACGAATCTTAGATCTCTTTCTCATGTTGATATCAAGCAGGCCGAGTAAAATCACCTTATTTCTGAAACAAAAACACAACATCAGTGAGATCCTATCATGGACCAACCCAGGACTTGCCATTTAGTAACTCATTAAATGTTATGAGAATAAGTAATAATTTAGAATAGGAAAGGAATGTGAATCATTAATGCGTAACGGAGAATTTAAATAAGACCTTTAGAATATAGATAAAGCATTTGCAGCAGTAGCAAGCATTCCTCTGGCCAGTTTTTTCAATTGCTTCATTAATTGCTAATCAGAATCTTCATACACCTCTCCATCGTCAGAAAGCTCGTCGAGCGACCTAATATCAAGCTGATAGCGCAATATACCACCAATGCCGCCAAACCCTCTGCAGAACTGCGACCCTTCTTGTGATTTGTTGGTAACAAACTCAAGAGTGCAACCAAAACGTTTGTACTCATTCGCAAACCACTCGAGCAGCGATATCTTCTCCTGAACCTCTAATTCAGCATTGGTAGCTGGATCACGGAAGTTACTCTGGTCAGCTTCTTGCTCCTTGTTCAAATGTTTTATGATAATTTCTCCAGAGGCACTGTTTTTCAGAACGTATCTGTTTATATCAAGATTTTCCCACACGATTAACGTCTCAACAGCACCCATTTCAAGAGCCTTTAGTGTGTCGTCCACACCAAATACGTATTTTCCAGTATCTTGGCTTATTTCCTCAAAGTACTTTCCAATCAACTTCTTTTCCTGTATGAACTTTACATTCGATAGGATCTCTGCTGACAATTCAATAGCTTGATTGAAACCATTCTCCCCTCCATAAGAAACATCAACCACATTAAGTATTTTGGCCTGGAGGCGAGGATCAAACATGTCTGATTGGCTTAATTCTGTTTTGAAATCGGCGGAGCCAGCAAGAATTAGCCCAGCTACATTCGGCTGGCTTGTTACCGGATTTATGAAGAATTGTGTGGCGAGTTCAGCTGTTTTGCGGACATAGTTATGCCGTTTCTCCATCCTAAGCCGTGCAAAACGGAGTGCTGATTGCCCACCTCTTCCATGTTTCTTTGGAAGATCGACTGTGAACTTGTGAAGCACCTCACGAGTATTTCCACTCAATGTGCCAAAAAGAGTTCCATTTCCATCCATAACTATGAACCCAAATTTGTCGTCAGACTCCAAAAGCTCATTTAAAGCCTCAGTATGGAACTTATTATCGCAAAGGTAGAGTGATGCATTAATCGGTTTGAAGGGCTCAAAATCGATGGTCACTTTCTTCTCTTTCCCGTCCTCAGTAACAATGGTCCCAGTGTAGAGGACTAGCCCATTGGGAGGTACTTTACTGTAAAGTTTCAGCCTTTGCTGGGCAGAGGTGATGGCGGCCAGAACAGACTGGCGGTTGACTCGGCTCTTTATGTTTGAAGCTGTACCGTATTCATCACCCAACATTTTAGCAACTCGAGAGATCTGGTCGCGCGGGGGCATTATGAGAGAGATCATGCTTGTGCCATTACCCCTCGCGGATTCAAGTGCCTTGATTAGTTTCTTGATCTTCCATATCTCAATGTTCTTATCAGTTTCATGACCATCTGCCATTTGTTTAATATATCCGAAAAAGAGAGAGAGAGAGAGAGAGAGAGAGAGAGAGAGACTCACCTACAGGCTGAAGCAGGCGAAAAGTAATCAAAAATATTTTCAAAGAAAAAGCAGAATAGATAAATAAAAGTCTAAAAGGGAAGCAAATTAAGGTGCGACCATAATCTTTTAGCAGAGTACCTATTCACCTAATGTCAACTAAAATAATTTACCGATATGTCTTAATGTCCATAAAATAATTAGCTCGCACATTTTTCACAGGATAAAGAATAAAAATAACTATAAACCAACAATATCATAGTTCATTTAATTAAATATTTATGGGATGCAATAGAAGCAACAGATGCTCAAAATAAAGTCTTGAACATATAAAATAGAAAAGAAAAACTACAACCATTATGGCTTGACTGAAATTTATCCAAAAAACTGTTCCTTGATCTTTTCATTTTTTGTCAGCATAAGGTTCTTTGGTCATAACTTCCTTTCAACTAGTACACAGCAAAAGAGAAAAGTAAAGATGCACAGAGAACTTGATAATGGTCCGATCAAGTTTGTAAGCCGGCACTAACTACATAGTTAGGTCATTTCTGATATCAATGATTTTAGGTCAAACGAATGACGGTCGACCATGTCCATAATAAATTCTCTTCGCGCCAATAATTCAGAAGAACCAATTTTCTACAACCTCTGTGTAGAATCTGGTAAATTTAATTAGAATATTAATTAAATTTAGATTCTAAAATTTTTAAATTTCGACATTTAAGCCACGTTTTGACTAATGTGATTAAACGGAGATGAAAACTGATGAGACCAAATCATCACTTAAATGATTTGGCAGTGCTGAATCTAGTGGTGTAGTTTTTAGATTCGGAGATTGTAGGTTAGTGATCAGAGTATTTTTCGACCTATTGTTAAATAGTAAAAATTGATGTTTTCGCAAAAGTCCCTATATTTTGTGTGGATTTAAGTGAAAATTTATGTGCAAGGGTCTCTTTGCGATGTTTATCTGTTGGAGAAATTCCATTTTAAAATTTTAAAGTTTGGGGGGTTTATGCAATTTTGCAATTACGTGGTCTATAAATAACGCGTTAAGGATCGATTTCTTTGAAAATTTCTGTACAAGAATGTTACGACATGTATTGGCGGATTTCGTTAAGTCTTTGAGTCTTGAAGATTGAAAATGAAAATTTGAAGAAGAAGAAGAGTAGAAGATTGAAGATCAAAAACTCGAAAATACAAAAAATAGAATTCAAGATAACCAAATATGTTTGATCAGTGTTAGTGGCAAGGAATTAAGTATCCATCCGTGCCTTACGGCACGAAGCGATACGTATCTGCCACCAATTAGGCGCTCTCTTGGCCCTCCTGTGCCGCGATATCCTCTGAGTATCGAACGAGACAGAGCGATAACCAGAGAGTATCACGGTACGTGCCGCTGCGTGCCCACACTAGCACACAGTATTTTTAATTTTTTTTTTATTTCGATCTTTTGTATTTTTTGTTTCTTGTATAGACCTTTATTCCTCTCTCACCTATTTTCTTCTTTTCATTTCTACCTTTTCTTCTATTCTGCGTTTTCTTTTCTTTCCTCTCACATCTCTTACTCTATTTTTTCCTTTTTATTTTTTTTCTTCCCTTTTTTCTCATAATTTTTATTTTTAATTTTTCATTTCAATCTCTTTTTTTTTCACTTCGATCTTGAAAGAAAAAGTAAAGAAATAATAAAATTGAAAATCTACTTAATAGGAAGTCAAGAAATTTACAACTTAAATTTTTTTCATACATTTAGAATATATTTAACTTGTAAAATTTTTTTTGTAAAGAAATATGAAATTATACACATTTTTATTAACAATTTACAAAAATCTGAAAATATATCTACTTGATTTAATCATTATATGGTCCATTTTAAATTTTTTTGTACGGATCTAGTATTTTATGCAAGATTTAATATATTCTTAACTTTGAAAATTTTATTATTAGATTTAGAAATATAAAAATTTTAATAAAATCGAAAACTAAATAAAAGCAATAGATATTTAAATTTGCTTAATGTATATGTCATATGCTTTAGTGTTAAATTTTCATAAATAAATTGCACAAGTTTTCTTATTTAAATTTAAGAAAAACTAATTTTCTTGGATGAACTTGCAAATTTTTCATAAAAATTTTAAAAAAAATTAATTTTCTCGGATTTATATTTTATAATTTTTAAAATTCTATAAAATAAAAGATAAATCAACAAAAAATTAAAAGTTAATCAATTTTTATTATTTTTTGAAAAAATAAATTTCTTTAATTTGTCATAAATATTTTATAAAAATTTGAAAATGAAAAGCAACTATTAATGTACTCGGGGCCTCATTCTAGTTTAGTCTAGTCATTATATAATTTTTTCATCGAATCAATACGAATGGATCTTACAAATTTTTATAAGAATTTAAAAAAAAAAAAAAAAAATTCTCTATGAGGTGTATTTGTATTTAACTTCACCTATAAAGAATACTACTATATTAAGCCATTAACTAATAAGTTAGTAAGCTATTATTGACATTAGATCAAGACAAATCAATATATGTACGGTTAATTCCTTCACCTTGCCTCAGTAATCAGTAGCGAGTTTTTGCATCTTGCCCTCTAGAAGGTTAATGTTTTCGCTTAAACCCTTCAATCTAGTCCCCTCAGCCATGCCACTATTCTCAGGTATAAATTTGAACCGGTTTTGAGATTTTCTTCCAATTTTGATCTTGTTATGATTCGTATGTTACCCAATGTGCTCGAAATGGTTAATTCACACCAACAACATAATAAATCTATGGTAAACACATGAATCCCATGCAACTACTGCTATGCTACTATTGGCTTATAAATTCACAAGGTTACCTGAGGAGTTGATGTGGGTTCTTGATTGCTGCTAATCTCGATGTTCAGTCTTGTTGGCTAAGTAAGGTGAAGGCCTCCAATCTTTATCTTGATTTGAGGAACCGATAAAGGTTCTTGATTGCTGCTAATCTCGATGTTCAATCTTGTTGGTTTAGGTTCAGGTTTCTTGACGCAATCTTGATCCTCTTTCTCGGAATTCCCTTGATGATGATACCTCCCCTGAGATCGGAACTGCTCTGATACCACTTGTAATGCTCGTGTTGACAATGCAACCAACACTGCTAGATTTCTGCAGGGTTTAGGATGGCATTGTCGGGAAACCGAAGAGAGCTCCTCGGTCAAAGATACTGCAAAGTGATCGAGATAATAAGGGACTCGTCGGCGTCGATGAAGATCCAGTGACAAGATCAACAGGTGAAACTATAAATGATTTCCCTGCTCTATGAGAGGGAAATCGATAGGAGAGTTTTTGAAAGGAAGAGAAAGAAAAAGAGAGAGAGAGAGAAAGAGAGAGAGAGAGAGAGAGAGAGGGGGGGGGGGGGGGGAGAGTGAAACTAAACCATGTAACTAAAAAACTATTTTTTCCCTGTTACATCTGAACTACTTATAGCTAATGTGTAAACTACTTACAATATGGAACTTCTCCAATTTCGGTTGAGAGCTAGAACTCCTACGAGGGATACTTGGACTCCCCACCGCTTGGGCCTGGGCCCCAATTCGGATGCGTCACGGTTTTGGAGTTGTTGGTTGAAGCGGATCCGTTGGCCCTAATCCGCCCGCTTCACTTGCCCCCTTCCCCCAAAGGCTCCCGAAGGCTTGGCCATTTGTCTTCATCATCGCTTCCCTCCTGAACCTTGCTCTCATGTCGCCCAGATAACCCTTGCTAACCTTTAGCCCTAATTCTACTACCACTCCTCCCATACGATGATGTAATCAGCCCCTCCCGTCGAAGCAGCGGACAGTTCCTTGCTCAGAGAAGCTAAGTAACTTCCCCTTCTTACCCTTCCTTGTGATTATGGGTTTAGTCCTCTTTTCTTCTGCTACCCTCCCCCCTTTTCATTATGTATTTCCTTGACAAGTGTTACACATAGCCCTGAATGTCTAGATGTAATTTTTAAATTTTTTAAATTTTCAAGATTTTTCTTCCAATATTGTCAATAGAAGGGCTTTCAAAAATGTTTTCCACGTGGCTCGTTCGTGTCTACTTCATGGCTGAACTGGGGGAGGCAGTGAACGCAAGAAAACTCAAGCAAGAAAGCATGCTCTTCCAGTTGACAAAGTTAGTGAATACGAAGGCTCGAATCCAGAAGACACAGAATCCGAGGATTAGGATCAAAACGTCGAGCGTGCTACTGTTTCTAAGAAGGCAAGGAACCTACTACTGCTAGCGAGCCTAAAAAGAGGAATTCCCCCCGAGGGAAGAAGAAGTCGGGAGGAATTTCGATAAATGAACCAAGAAAACTCAAGCAAGAAAGCATGCTCGTCCGGTTGACGAAGTTAGTGAATACGAAGGCTCGAATCCAGAAGACACAGAATCCGAGGATTGGGATCAAAACATCGAGCGTGCTACTGTTTCTAAGAAGGGCAAGGAACCTGCTACTGCTAGCGAGCCTAAAAAGAGGAATTCCCCCGAGGGAAGAAGAAGTCGGGAGGAATTTCGATAAATGAACCAAGTTCTGAGGAGCCACAAAGTTTTGAGGCTGACATCATTAACATCGATACGCAACAGATGAAGGCGTTTGAAAAACGGTTGTGCATTGGCGAGCGTCGTGTCATCGATCAAAGTCTTCTTGAGCACTCGACGACTTTTGCACAACTGTATGAACAAAAAGGCCTAGCGCAAATTTGGAACTTTCCGAAACAGTCAGGATTTTGTCCACACCTGGTTCGAACTTTCTATTTGTGTGACGGAAATTAAAAGGACGATATTGGTGGGCCTCTGGAATTCAAGACAACTGTGCGGAATGTTTCTTTGACAATTACCCCAAACTGTTGCTTTTGTTTTGGGCATGGAGGCAAATGTCATGGATATACCCTATACGCAAGGTCAAGCACAGTCTTATCTGAATTGGCATAAAGTCGTCAGCGGGGTTTGTTCGCCAAACACAAGGTCGGCTGGCAATTCTGTTTTTTCAAAGGAGCTTCGCCCTAAGTATCGCTTTCTTCACTTTATCATCTGTTAGAACATTCTTCCAATGATGCAGACAAAAGTTGTTCGATGGGAGCGTTTGTTGTACATGTACTTTGATTGGACATCCGACTGAGGCGCAAGGATTAAATCTCAACGTTCCGTATCTTATCTGGTCGAGGATGACACTAAGAACATGAAGTCCAAGAATTAAAGCGAGCGACTTCCTTTCCTGCTCATTATCATGCGGATTCTAAAGGCTCACGATGTAGATATTCGGTCAACACATTATCAGCATAGCTTGGGAACCATCAATGAGTCGACCGTCATCAAGTCCGGGCCTCCGAAACTAGTTGAAGATGATCCTAGTGCTCCAAGCGGTTCACGACCGGTTGCTAATACTTCTGAAGATGATGCCTCAGTTAATTCTATTTACCGAGAGCAACTGCGATTGTCAACGAAACAAGAGCGCATCTCTTTCAAGCTCCAACGAATTTCTTCGGAGCAGGAGCGGCTTGGCGCTGAACAGCAGAGGATTTCAAGAAGCTTGGCAAGCTATCTGGCATCATGAAGGCAATCTTCGACAAGATCGGATGCTGCAGTGCCGATCTTCCTCTACATTATGCGGATTCCCAACTAGGTCTTAGCTCGAGCTTCATGCATTTTTCTTGATCATGCATCTCTGTGTTTTTCATTTGCATCTTAGGTTATTCTCCTCCTTTAGGTTTTGATTTGCCATTTTGTGACAAAAAGAGGGAAATGACTTGTAAGATGAGGGTCGAGTCATATTTTGATGTATATTTTGTAACTCGAACTATAACTCTCTCGTCTCTTTATTTAGTTTACTCTGTTTACTCTCTATATGTGTTCTTTAATTAAAATTCTAAAATTCTTGTGGTACTAAATGTTTTCTTGTGTCAAAAATATTTCTTTTGTAGAGAGTACAAGACTTCAAGACTCCTGGTAGCGTCTAAGTCATAGAGTTTGTTTTAGGAATAACTTTTGTATTTTATATTTTCTTTGATCGATCATACGTAGAGTTTGTTGTTTGGTAATTGCAACAAAATTTCTTTATTTTTGGTTTTCTTCGTGTACTTTGGGTTTTTCTTGTTTTGTCACGAAATCGATAAAGGGAGAAATTGTTACGCCATGTATTAGGGAATTTTGTGAAGTATTTTGAGTCTTGAAGATTAAAGATGAAAATTTGAAGAAGAATAGTAGAAGATTGAAGATCAGAAGACTCAAAAATACAAAAAATGGAATTCAAGATAACCAGGTATGTTTGATCAGTGTTAGTGGTGATTTAATCTTAATTAAGTTGATTAGAAGCTATTAGAATAGGTTTTGATTGGATAAAAATCTTAAACTGCACATTTCATGTGTTCACGGTCCGGACCTCGAAGGGTTTCTAACTTCTCTGACGCTGAAGGTCCGAACCTTTGAGGCAAAGTCTAGACCCCGAACCTCAAATATGATTTTGCGCAGAGAAGGTCCGGACCCTTGAGGCAAGGTTCGGACCTCGAACAGCTTCCCAGCTTTTACGCAAGGAAGGTCCGGACTGTGAGGGAAGAGTCTAGACCCTAACCCCAATGTAACTTTCCAAATATGCAGTTTCTTATTTCTATTTTGATTCTAATTGCTTCTAACCCTATAAATAAACACCTGGAATGCTTATGAACATATGGAGAAAAAAAAAGAGAAGGTACAAACACATTTTAATCATTAAATTCTTCTTTTGATCTCTTGATTGTCTTCGACGATCAAGCTTTTTCTTCATCGATTTACTTCTTGAGTTTTAACTCGGATTTTCTTTTAGAATCAAATCTATGAATGCTTAGAAGGTGTTTCTCCTGAATTTATGATTCTCTAAGCATCTAAATCACCACCAACTACTATCAACAAGTTTTGAAAGGAACATCGGCGCGAGGATTCGCGTGAGTCGAGTCGTCGGCTGAGGCTTCGTGGATTCATGACGTGCAGTGGACAAGCAAAGGAAATTTTTTAGTGAATTTTTCGTTTGATCGGTCCCGTGGGTTTTTTACTCCGAGAGTAGTTTTCCCACAAAATCTTGGCATGTTGATTTTATTTTTCGTATTTACTTTATTTATGCTAAGATTGTTTATTTTATCATTTACACCTATTCACCCCCCTTTAGGTATAGTTTCACCTATTTAGATCCTAAGGTTAATTCATAACTTTCAAAGAAGTATTTAGATGTCGTCTACAACTTCCCCGTGGTCTTCCCTAACGATACGAGTGGCTCCAGCGAGCAGCAAAAACTCCATCGAGCTTCCCTTTTCTTTCTATTTTTCTTTTCTTTTCTTGCTCTTCTTGCAATCAAGACGTGAGGTTTACGGCAGATAGAGCTAGCAACTACCCAGTTCAGTTGTTTATGTTTTATTTCGTTCAGTGGTTCAGATTTAGTTAGTTATTATTTTGAGTGGACATGGGTTTGGTTTTGTATTTATTGGATCGGATCTTATTTGGATATTCATATATATTATTTGATGGACTGATTAGAGATTTTCTAGTTTATTCCTAAATAGTTTTCTTAAATAAATTGTGAGTTGTCAATGTTTACTGTAATTGTTATCAGTGATCAGTAAATTACAAACCCGAAAACACCGGATTTAATATTCACAAATTTTCGAAGTCCAACTCCCGTCACCAACTCTACAGAACAACATGACATCCAACCTAACAAGTCTTTGGGATAGCCCCCAAGTATCTAAAACTTAGAAACAAAAAGTTTTCCCAAAATACAAATTTTCCCGCATGGCGGTTTTACCGAAAATTACCCCGGAAATCCGTTTTCGTTCCGTAAATTGCCTAGGTCTTGGACAACTAGTCCATTGACCTCAAACAACGGTGACTAACCAAAACTATTTTCGCTTAAATCCCAAAACACCAACCAAATCTGAAAACCAAAACTTTCCAACTTAAAAACTTTGAAATCAAGGAGATCAAGAACGTACCGGATATTCGACCGTTTTCGACCTAACGAAACACAGAGGATCGACGTACACGACACTACGGACCCTGCGCTCGCTATTCGGGGCACCATCAACTATCCGGAATAATTTCGGATCAAGCCAATCGCCCATTCAGGGTTTTCGGAGTCGACAATTGCAACGAAGGCGCCGCGTCTTACCAGAACCAATCCGAAGCGAACCCCAAGGTCCAAGAACATCAAGAATCGGCGTGCTCATTGTCCCGAAGATCAGAGCGAAGAAACAGATAAAGACCATCCTCGCTCCAATTCGGTCCAAGATCAAGCTAATTCTTGATCTGATCCTCATCCACGAAACTCCGGCCGACTCGAGAGCTTCCACCTGCGCTTGGGATGCCAATGCTGCCCAAGAACTGCCAGAGACTTGCTTCACCGGTGTTGGGAAGCCACAGAGAGAGGTGAGAGTCGTGCGGCTAGCTTGCTCCAAATCCAGCCGCACGATTGCTTGCATGCGACCCCATCAGGTTCTTGTAGGAAATCAAGAATCGGACTTGGTCCAGCATATAGCAGCAGTTCGGTAGACCCCTTGGTGCTCCACTCGACCTCCACAACGAAGCCTTGGCCCTCCCTCTCATTTCTCTCCTTTATCGCAAGAAGAGCAAGAAAAAAAAAAAAAAAAAAAAAAAAAAAAAAAAAAAAAAAGTTCGCCGGAGCCGCTCAGATCGTTGAGGAAGACCACAAGTTGTAGACGCCGTTTAAAGACTTCTTGTAAAGAAATTTAAAAAAAAAAAACAATCCTTAACACGTTATTTATAGACCACGTATTAGCAAAATTGCAAATAAAACCCCCAAACTTTAAAATTTTAAAATAGAATTTCTCCAATGGATAAACATGGCAAAAAGACCCTTACACGTAAATTTTCACTTAAATCCACACATAAAATATAGGAACTCTTACGAAAACATCAAATTTTACTATATAGCAATTCACCGAAAAATACCTTGATCGCTAACCTACAATCCCTGAATCCAAAAACTAACTCCGCCACTAGATTCGGCACTACCAAATTTTTTAAGTGATGATTTTGTTTCATCGACTTTCGTCTCCGTTTAGCCACATTAGTCAAAGCGCGACTTAAACGCTGAAACTCAAAAATTCTAAAATCTAAATTTAATTAATATTCTAATTAAATTTACCATATTCTACATTATCCCCTCCTAATAAAAAGTTTCGTCTCCGAAACTTGCCTAATCCGCCTATGCAAACAATCCTAGATAACGCCACTGCATTTTTTTTTTTTTTATTCCAGTTCCCACGTAGCTTCTCTTTCCTCGTGGTTTTCTCACCAACCTTTCCATAGGGACATGTTCGATTACTTAATTTTCTTTCTTCACGTGTCAAAAATCCGTCCTGGGGCTTCCTCATAACTCAAATCCTCGCGAAGTTGATTGCCATGGTACTGATCACATGGAAAGGTAGTCCTTCTGTCCATCAATTATTCTATCGAATAAGGCGGGTCGAACTACTAAGGGAAAGGAGTCGAGCTACCGTTTCTAAGGGCACTACCTCCAAACTTAACCGACGAAGATCCTCTACTAGGCGTCCCTGCTCGATAACCATCATGGATAATTCTGTCTGGATGGTTTTCCTTGCTCCAAGCATCTACTACCACATTTACCTTTCCGGGATACTGAATTGATACATCATAATCCTTTAAAAGCTCAAGCCACCTTCTTTGTCGGAGGTTAAGTTCCTTCTAGGTATACAAATACTTTATGCTCTGATAGTCCATATATATCTTACAATATTCACCATATAGATAGTGTCTCCAAAGTTTCAGAGCGAACGCCACTGTTGTTAATTTCAATTCATGAGTTGGATAATTCCTCTCATAATCCTTGAGCTAACGAGATGCGTATGCAATCACCCGATCATTTTGCTTCAGAACGCAACCTAAACCGATGCGAAATATACAATAAACTCCTTACCCTGACTTGGTAAGGCAAGAACAGGTGTACGAGTCAACCTATCCTTGAGTTCCTCAAAAGTTTTGCTGGCACTCCAGCGTCCATTGAAACTTTTATCCTTAACGAGTCAGCCGGGTTAACGAAGCTGCAATCCTCGAGAAACCCTCAACAAATCGCCGATAATATCCTGCTAAGCCCAAAAAACTCCAGATCTCTATCACACTAGTCGACTGTGGCCATTCTATCACTAATGCCACTTTCTGAGGATCCACTGTAATACCAGATGTCGAAATATCATGCCCTAGAAAAAACACCTTGCTAAGCCAGAATTCGCATTTCTTGAACTTGGCATATAATTTATTCTCTCAAAACCTGAAGAATCTATAGTAAATGCGTCTCATGTTCCTCATCACTCTGTGAATAGACTTGAATGTCATCTATAAAGACCACTACAAACCAATCCAACTACTGGTGAAAGACCCGATTCATCATGTCCATGAAAGCTGCCAGTGCATTCGTAAATCCGAAAGGCATAATTGTGAACTCATATTGCCCGTATCGAGTTCGAAAAGCTGACTTAGGTATATGTTCCGCCTTAATCTTCAGTTGATTGTAACCCGACTACAAATCAATCTTAGAAAATACTGTAGCTCCTTGAAGCTGATCGAAAAGATCATCAATCCGCGATAGTGGATACTTATTCTTAACCATAAACTGGTTCAATTCTCGATAATCGATGCACAACCGAAAACTACCATCTTTCTTCCGAACAAACAAAACCGGTACTGTGATGATCCGGACTCCCGCAGAAGCCAAACAGTGACTAAGGGGAGCTTGTACAGTGCAATAAAGCCCGTAGAAACGAAATTGGATATTTTTAATTGACTCTGCGCGAAAATCGGAGCAAACGGAAATTTTCGGGAGCTTTTTACAAAATTTCGGATGAGAATTTGGCGAAACGGACGGCGGAATCGGACTCAGCGCGCGAAAACGGTCGAAATGGTATATTCGCTTTATTTTTCGGCACCTGGGTACTGTTCACCGGAACAGTAACGGCCGGAATTACTGTTCCGGCCGGCGGCGGCCGCCGGCGAGCGGCGGAGGGCGGCGGCGCACGGCGGCGGGCAGCGGCGCAGCGGCGGGGCAGCGGCGGAGCGCGGAGGAAAGCGGCGCGGGCAGGCGCGGGCAGCGCGGGCAGGCGCGGGCAGGGCGCTCGGTGCGCGGTCCATGGGCCAGGCGTGCACCGGGTGCACCAACTTTTCCCCGTGCCACGTGGCATCTCCTGATTGGCGGGCCGGCTTCTAGAAACGTCTAGATGCTTGACACGTGGCATCATCCTGTTGGCCGACAGGTTTCCGGAAAACCCGGAGCGCGGAGCTGCACATGGACCACGTGGGACACGTGGCAATTTCTGATTGGCCCTTGCACGGATGTTTCCTGTTTGGGTGACACGGGGCGCTTCCTGGTTGGCCCGTTTCGGTGTTTCGTGTTTGGATCAGGATTTCGTGAGGGAATATTCCCTTTTGGCCCACTATATAAAGGATCCCCCACCCCCTCTCTTTGCACCTTGGAATCCGAGCCTTTAGAGAGAGAAACTGAAAAAGTGTTCTATATGAAAGTTGTTCCTCTCTCTCTCTTCTTTCTCTCTCTAGAATCTCAGGAATTTAGGAGTTACAGATAGAGAGATATCTGCGACGCGGCGCACTGCGACGATTTTTCTTTTAGGCCCATTTCCCGTCGCAGTTCCGTCGAAAATTCACTGCGGGCTAACCAGGTGGAATTTTTGGACGATTTTTGCGACAGCGCGACCGTAAGAGGTAGGGCTTCGATTTCCGTATTGATCATTTTGCTCCATTTCGTACTTTTGGCACAGTTTTTAGGTCCTCTTTGACCCCCTTTTTACTGTGATGATTTTTGGACAGCACCAACTTCTCCGATTTTTATCTTGACGTAGGAGCGTCAGATCGAGGCGTTTTAAGAGTCGATTTTGATCTACTCTTCGCGAGGAACGCAACCGTGATTTTTCTGGGATTTTAGGAGCTCATTTTAGAGGTGAAAAATTCCTCTTTTCTCGTGCTGTCTGAAAAACAGCAAATATTGTGCTTTTTGGGCTTTGTATTTATACCGGGAGCATTGGTTTGCAGGATTAAGGACTGTGGACAACCAGGAGACTACCTGGGGTGTTGTTTGAGCTGTTCAAGGTGGGCGGTTGTTGCTTACCTCATTTTTGACAAGCTCACTGGGATTACTAGAAATCCCCTAAAATATGACAATTAATGAGAACCATTGGGACAAACTAACAGGACTACTAACAGGACTACTAACAGGACTACTAACAGGACTACTAACAGGACAATTAATGAGAACCATTGGGACAAATTAATATGACAAATGACAAGGACCGCTGGGATAAACTCCCCTAAAATTTATATAACCCCACAAATGATATGATGACTTATATTGGGACACTGTGATTGAGACAAAGGCTATGATCTCGCATGCAAATGACTTTTATTCAGTAAATCAATCGTTTTAAACCTTTGACTCTATTTTACAACTTTTAAAAATAAAGACAGTTGCATGCATGCCCGGACATCAGGTAAGGCCACTATTCATTGCTACACTATCATATTGGGATTTGAACATGTTTTATTGTTGTCCTTTGCATTCATATGTTGTTGCTCAAGTGTGAGCAGGGGTTTGGGATAGTGTAGCCAGAGTTGTGCTAGATTGTGGACTTGTGGGGTATTGCGGTGACCGCGGACAGTAGGCGGTTGACCAGATGTTTATCCTTGCATCAGATTGGGGTTGAGTTTATTTATTGCATCAGTTGGGGATTGGGTTTCTATAGTGGATGAAGTTTCCCACTTTGATCATGATTATGATCCAGTCCTGCTATATTGAGACATGTGCTACAGAGATGCTTGTGATACTGATGACAGAGATATTTTACTCGTGTGGGTCGCTCCCCTCGAGTGCCACTCCGGAGTGTGTTATTATCCCCTATCGGCAACCCCGATTTGGCCAACATTATCCCCTATCGGCATATCCGATTTGGCAAATACTATCCCCTATCGGCGTTATACCCGATTTGGCAAGGCACAGCAGGAAGTACCAGTTTTGCTAGTGACACCAGTTTGAGTTCATTCAGACAGGCATTTATACACTAATTCATACATTTAGTTATTCCATTGCTTGGCATTTAGAGGCATGGTGGTGGTAGTTTCCTTTTTATCAGCAGTCTTTATAGCTTATAACTGTTCTTTCCTGTTGCCTCTAGTAGTCCTAGTGGGTGCGTCAGAGTTGAGGTTTTACCCACTAGGGGAGGCTGCTGGTTTATCTGGTAGTTCTCACCCCCATTATTGCTTTCCGTTTCTTGCTTCTTCTTTTTGCAGAGTCATCTGCGGGAGCTGCTAGGCCATCAGCAGCTGATAAAGGTAAGGGGATCGCTGAATAGAGGGATCTCCTGGAAGACTGAGAGCTGTAGATAGACGTCGTACCCTACTCTGACTGTAATATTCTCCTTTTATTTTGGGTCTGGCTTCCGCCAGCTGGATGTACTATTTTGGTGAGCTGGGAGATTATTGTACTTATTACAGTTGTATTTGTATTTCCAGTCTGAAATACTATGTGGTTCTTCTATTCAGCTCGATATTATGCTCTTTTACTGTTCATATTATATCAGAGCAGGTTACCAGCGCTTCGTGTACGCGGGAAATCCCGTGTGCACGGCGGATCTGTTGGCGAGCCCGGGTTCCGGGGCGTGACAGATTAAAGTTGGTATCAGAGCTTAGGGATAGGTCAGTTGGGACTTAGGAAACCCTAGGCTTTTGGCAGACCCTAGGATAATAGGGTATGAGAGACGTGATAATTTTGCGGAAGTCGTTGGGTTATTTATTTAACTCTTCCAGTAAAGTAAGAAGGATCGACTTAGCCTACTTCTGGTAGACAGTTATGTTGGCTGCAGACAACATAAAGTCACAGAAATAGGAGAATGTCTTTGACTTTCGTTAAGAGTGGGTCGTGTAGGGTGATGATACTGAGTATGGTTTCTTGTGGTAGGATGCCTCCGCGACGGAGAATGTTGACGCGTTCTCAACCTGATTCCCCTGAACCCGATCAGGAGGAGTCCGAGCAGGGCCAGCAGAGTGAGGTGCAAGAGCTGCAGGCTCAGATGGCCCAGATGTCTGAAGCTGTTCGGCGTCAGGAGGAGGCCATGAGCCGGCTGACGCAGATGTTAGAACAGAGGGCGCAGCCTGTTGTAGCACCCTCGGAGAATTCTCCCGTACCTTCTTCCCCTGCCGTGAATCCCCCAGTTGTACCAGTGACCCTGGCATCCCCTGTGGCTCAGGGAGCAATCCGGCCATTGACTCCTGCAGAGGAGCAGGAGTTTGCTGACAAACTTACTCAGTTCTGTAAGCGGGGACCGCCCAGGTTTTCAGGGCGGGATACTCAGCCTTGGGAAATCGGGACTTGGCTTTCCTCAATGGAGAAGTTATTTCGAGACTTCTTCATTGACCCGAAGTACAGGGTACATATGGCTGTACACTGCTTAGACGGGGATGCTGATGCATGGTGGCGCCGGGTGGAACCCCTGGAATTTCAGACCACTCGGCAGCTACCCTGGTCAGAATTCAAGAAGATGATTTTAGATACGTATTTCTCCACAAGTATGAAGAAAAAGCTGGAAGATGATTTGAAGAATCTTCAGCAAGACAACCGGACAGCATTGAACTATTTTCAGGAGTTCAAGCGGTTACTCAACTGCGTACCTTATGTCGCCAGGGACGGACCCCACCAGGTAGAGCTCTTTGAGTCGGGCTTGCGCCCAGAGATCTATACTCTGGTGCATGCTCAGAGACTACAGACCTTGGAGGAGGCAGCAGAGCATGCCCAGTGGGTTGAGAGGGGAGACCACGTCGTCGCCAGACGTGGGGGCCTGGTCGCTCAAGGCGCTGACAGAAAGCGACCAGCGCCGGACGACGGGGGACAGGCCAGTTCTTGGAGGCCGCCACGACCGCCACGGCCTCAGTTTTCCGGCCGCGGACGTTCTGAACGGCGAGGGCCTGGTGGATCCCAGAGGCCACCGCAACATCAGCAGCAACAGCATTCGCCTCAACAGAGATCGCAGTCGCGGCAGCAAGGGCCTCCGCGACAGAGGCAGCAGGCGAGGCAGCCACAGGCTACGGTTAGGTGCATTTTCTGCCAAGGACAACATACCTCTGATACTTGTGATCTGAGGTTTGGCCGCTGTTATCGATGTGGACAGTCTGGCCACCTCCGAGCTGCCTGCCCATATGCACCATCGACGGCTCCTTCTTCAGCATCTGCTCCTTCTTCGTCCCAGCAGTGGTCGACAGCTCAGCGACCATATGCTCCAGCAAGCAGGCCATCTTCTTCCTATCCCACGGAGTATCGCCCTCCAGCTCAGAGTGGGCGAGTGTATGCTGCGCAAGTAGAGGACTCTTCGGCAGCAGAACACGTGGTGGCAGGTATCACCTTACTTTCTGGCATTAGGACTCGTACATTATTTGATACTGGAGCATCGCATTCTTTTATCAGTAAATCATTTGCATCATTACATGGGATAGAGGTAGGACTGTTACCACGTGCACGAGAGGTTCAGATTCCCGATCACACCTTGCACGTGGAAGAGTGTTGTTGGTCCTGCCCGATGCAAATCGAGTCCTGGATTATGCCAGCTGACCTGTTGGTCTTGAGACAGCTGAAGGACTTCGATGTGGTCCTCGGAATGGACTGGCTGGCTCGGTACTTCGCAACTATTGACTGTGCCGCAAGGACTGTCACCTTTAAAGAGCCAGGCCAGGAAATGTTGGTATTTCGGGGATGTCAGAGTGCTTTCTTTGCCTCTATAATTTCGACTTCTCGAGCGAGGCAAATGATCCATCGTGGATGTGTAGCCTTTTTGGCTAGTGTTATTGAGGGGCCTACGGCGGCGCCGGGACTCGGGGATATCCCTATTGTCCGCGAGTTTCCGGATGTTTTTCCACCTGAGCTGACTAGCATGCCGCCAGATAGGGAGATTGAGTTCGTGATTGACGTGGTTCCGGGAACCGCGCCAATCTCAAAGGCTCCTTACCGAATGGCACCGGCTGAGTTGCGAGAGCTTAAGGCGCAACTTCAGGATTTGATGGACAAGGGCTTTATCAGGCCGAGTGTGTCGCCTTGGGGAGCACCGGTGCTATTCGTGAAAAAGAAAGATGGGTCACTTAGACTATGTGTGGACTATAGGGAATTAAATAAAGTGACCATCAAGAACAAGTACCCTTTGCCGCGCATTGATGATCTCTTTGATCAGCTGCAAGGGTCTTGTGTCTTCTCTAAGATAGATCTGCAATCCGGTTACCACCAGTTGAAGGTGAAGGCCGAGGATATTCCGAAAACGGCCTTTAGATCACGGTACGGGCATTATGAATTTACAGTTATGCCTTTTGGACTAACTAATGCCCCTGCCGCATTCATGGATTTAATGAACCGAATCTTCAAACCATACTTAGACCGATTCGTGGTAGTTTTCATTGATGATATCCTGGTCTACTCCCGAAGTAATACGGAGCATGAGGAGCACTTAAGGATCGTGCTGCAACTTCTGCGAGAGAAGAAGTTGTTTGCCAAACTGGCAAAATGCGAGTTTTGGCTTCGGGAGGTAGTCTTCTTGGGCCATGTGATTTCTGCCGCAGGAGTGGCAGTGGACCCGGCAAAGATTGAGGCAGTCCGTGATTGGCCCCGACCGACGACGGTTTCTGAGGTACGTAGCTTTATGGGATTAGCTGGGTATTACCGTCGGTTTGTGGAAGGCTTTGCGAAGCTTTCCACACCCCTCACTCGCTTGACACGCAAAGAAGTGAAATTTATCTGGAGTGAGGACTGTCAAAGGAGCTTTGAGGAGCTAAAGAATAGACTGATGACCGCACCTATCCTTTCCCTCCCTGTTATGGGAAAAGGATATGTGATTTACAGCGATGCATCACACAGCGGACTTGGTTGTGTGTTGATGCAAGAAGGGAAGGTAATTGCCTATGCTTCGAGGCAACTCAAAGATTACGAGAAGAATTACCCTACCCATGACTTAGAACTCGCTGCTGTAGTGTTTGCACTAAAACTTTGGCGTCATTACCTATATGGAGAACACTGTGAAATCTACACCGACCATAAGAGCCTAAAATACCTGTTCACGCAAAAGGAGCTAAATTTAAGGCAGCGTAGGTGGTTAGAGCTATTAAAAGATTATGATGTAGATATCCTCTACCACCCAGGCAAAGCTAATGTGGTCGCTGACGCCTTGAGCAGGAGAGCGGTGCAAAGTTTGTCGATGTTGATCACGGACCAGGCACCGCTATTAGAGGAGATAAGACGGCTCGAGATAGAGGTTGTGTCCCCTGGGGACTCTGCTAGACTGACATCTTTAGTCTTGCAGCCCACTCTGTTAGAAAGGATCAAGGAGAAACAAAGTGAGGACCCCCACTTGACCAGGATTAAAGACCAGATTCCGAGTAATCAGTCAGGGGACTTTATGGTAGACGCCTCGGAAGTACTAAGGTACAGGAACCGAGCATGTGTGCCAGCGGATGCGGAGATCCGAGAGCAGATATTGCGAGAGGCCCATTATACACCCTATACCCTACATCCTGGTGGGACTAAGATGTATAAAGACCTCAAGGCACACTTCTGGTGGAAAGGCATGAAAAGGGATATCGGGAGATTTGTGGCTCAGTGTTTAACTTGTCAGCAGGTGAAAGCTGAGCATCGAGTGCCAGCTGGCAAGTTACAGAGTCTCCCAATTCCCCAGTGGAAATGGGACCACATTACGATGGATTTTGTGGTCGGACTGCCAAGGGCACAGGGAGGAGCAGACGCTATCTGGGTAGTCGTGGATCGACTTACCAAGTCGGCGCACTTTCTGCCCATGCAGACTACGTGGCCACTGGACCGGCTAGCCCAGTTATATCTGGATGAGATAGTGAGATTACATGGAGTACCCGCCTCCATTGTGTCAGATAGAGACCCGAGGTTTGTTTCGCATTTCTGGAAAAGTTTACAAACAACCTTGGGGACTGAACTCAGGTTCAGTACGGCCTTTCATCCGCAGACAGATGGGCAGTCAGAGCGGACTATACAGATCCTGGAGGACATGTTGAGAGCATGTGTCCTGGATTTCGGCGGAGGGTGGATTCGACACTTATCTTTAGCCGAGTTCGCGTACAACAATAGCTTTCAAGCGAGCATTCAGATGGCTCCGTTTGAAGCATTGTATGGACGCAAGTGTCGATCACCACTTTATTGGAGTGAAGTGGGCGAGAGGCGGACCTTGGGACCAGATGTGTTGTTAGAGGCAGAAGAGAAGGTCCGAGTGATTCAGAAGCATCTTCAGACCGCCCAAAGCCGACAAAGGAGCTATGCCGATGTTCGGCGACGAGACTTAGAGTTTCAGGTTGGTGATCATGTGTTCCTGAAAGTCTCGCCGTCCAAAGGAATCAGGAGATTCGGCATTCGTGGAAAACTTAGCCCCCGATATATTGGACCCTTTGAGGTATTGGAGCGTATCGGACCAGTTGCCTACCGACTTGCACTTCCTCCGAGGCTTGCTGGTGTCCATGATGTATTTCATGTTTCTTCTTTGAGGAAGTATGTCTTCGACCCATCGCACGTCATCGACTTCGCACCGCTGGAGATTAGCGAGGATTTGAGGTATGAGGAGCGCCCACTGCGAATTCTGGATCGAGAAGTAAAAGAATTGCGCAGTAAGGCCATTCCCTATGTAAAGATCCAATGGAGCAATCATGACGAGCGCGAGGCTACATGGGAGCTCGAGTCGGAGATGAGAAATGCTCACCCCTACTTATTCAAGACATCGGATTGAGAATTGTGGTTGAGTCTTGTTTCGAGGACGAAACTCTTTTTAGTGGGGGAGGATGTGATGATCCGGACTCCCGCAGAAGCCAAACAGTGACTAAGGGGAGCTTGTACAGTGCAATAAAGCCCGTAGAAACGAAATTGGATATTTTTAATTGACTCTGCGCGAAAATCGGAGCAAACGGAAATTTTCGGGAGCTTTTTACAAAATTTCGGATGAGAATTTGGCGAAACGGACGGCGGAATCGGACTCAGCGCGCGAAAACGGTCGAAATGGTATATTCGCTTTATTTTTCGGCACCTGGGTACTGTTCACCGGAACAGTAACGGCCGGAGTTACTGTTCCGGCCGGCGGCGGCCGCCGGCGAGCGGCGGAGGGCGGCGGCGCACGGCGGCGGGCAGCGGCGCAGCGGCGGGGCAGCGGCGGAGCGCGGAGGAAAGCGGCGCGGGCAGGCGCGGGCAGCGCGGGCAGGCGCGGGCAGGCGCGGGCAGGGCGCTCGGTGCGCGGTCCATGGGCCAGGCGTGCACCGGGTGCACCAACTTTTCCCCGTGCCACGTGGCATCTCCTGATTGGCGGGCCGGCTTCTAGAAACGTCTAGATGCTTGACACGTGGCATCATCCTGTTGGCCGACAGGTTTCCGGAAAACCCGGAGCGCGGAGCTGCACATGGACCACGTGGGACACGTGGCAATTTCTGATTGGCCCTTGCACGGATGTTTCCTGTTTGGGTGACACGGGGCGCTTCCTGGTTGGCCCGTTTCGGTGTTTCGTGTTTGGATCAGGATTTCGTGAGGGAATATTCCCTTTTGGCCCACTATATAAAGGATCCCCCACCCCCTCTCTTTGCACCTTGGAATCCGAGCCTTTAGAGAGAGAAACTGAAAAAGTGTTCTATATGAAAGTTGTTCCTCTCTCTCTCTTCTTTCTCTCTCTAGAATCTCAGGAATTTAGGAGTTACAGATAGAGAGATATCTGCGACGCGGCGCACTGCGACGATTTTTCTTTTAGGCCCATTTCCCGTCGCAGTTCCGTCGAAAATTCACTGCGAGCTAACCAGGAGGAATTTTTGGACGATTTTTGCGACAGCGCGACCGTAAGAGGTAGGGCTTCGATTTCCGTATTGATCATTTTGCTCCATTTCGTACTTTTGGCACAGTTTTTAGGTCCTCTTTGACCCCCTTTTTACTGTGATGATTTTTGGACAGCACCAACTTCTCCGATTTTTATCTTGACGTAGGAGCGTCAGATCGAGGCGTTTTAAGAGTCGATTTTGATCTACTCTTCGCGAGGAACGCAACCGTGATTTTTCTGGGATTTTAGGAGCTCATTTTAGAGGTGAAAAATTCCTCTTTTCTCGTGCTGTCTGAAAAACAGCAAAAATTGTGCTTTTTGGGCTTTGTATTTATACCGGGAGCATTGGTTTGCAGGATTAAGGACTGTGGACAACCAGGAGACTACCTGGGGTGTTGTTGGAGCTGTTCAAGGTGGGCGGTTGTTGCTTACCTCATTTTTGACAAGCTCACTGGGATTACTGGAAATCCCCTAAAATATGATAATTAATGAGAACCATTGGGACAAACTAACAGGACTACTAACAGGACTACTAACAGGACTACTAACAGGACTACTAACAGGACAATTAATGAGAACCATTGGGACAAATTATTATGACAAATGACAAGGACCGCTGGGATAAACTCCCCTAAAATTTATATAACCCCACAAATGATATGATGACTTATATTGGGACACTGTGATTGAGACAAAGGCTATGATCTCGCATGCAAATGACTTTTATTCAGTAAATCAATCGTTTTAAACTTTTGACTCTATTTTACAACTTTTAAAAATAAAGACAGTTGCATGCATGCCCGGACATCAGGTAAGGCCACTATTCATTGCTACACTATCATTTTGGGATTTGAACATGTTTTATTGTTGTCCTTTGCATTCATATGTTGTTGCTCAAGTGTGAGCAGGGGTTTGGGATAGTGTAGCCAGAGTTGGGCTAGATTGTGGACTTGTGGGGTATTGCGGTGACCGCGGACAGTAGGCGGTTGACCAGATGTTTATCCTTGCATCAGATTGGGGTTGAGTTTATTTATTGCATCAGTTGGGGATTGGGTTTCTATAGTGGATGAAGTTTCCCACTTTGATCATGATTATGATCCAGTCCTGCTATATTGAGACATGTGCTACAGAGATGCTTGTGATACTGATGACAGAGATATTTTACTCGTGTGGGTCGCTCCCCTCGAGTGCCACTCCGGAGTGTGTTATTATCCCCTATCGGCAACCCCGATTTGGCCAACATTATCCCCTATCGGCATATCCGATTTGGCAAATACTATCCCCTATCGGCGTTATACCCGATTTGGCAAGGCACAGCAGGAAGTACCAGTTTTGCTAGTGACACCAGTTTGAGTTCATTCAGACAGGCATTTATACACTAATTCATACATTTAGTTATTCCATTGCTTGGCATTTAGAGGCATGGTGGTGGTAGTTTCCTTTTTATCAGCAGTCTTTATAGCTTATAACTGTTCTTTCCTGTTGCCTCTAGTAGTCCTAGTGGGTGCGTCAGAGTTGAGGTTTTTACCCACTAGGGGAGGCTGCTGGTTTATCTGGTAGTTCTCACCCCCATTATTGCTTTCCGTTTCTTGCTTCTTCTTTTTGCAGAGTCATCTGCGGGAGCTGCTAGGCTATCAGCAGCTGATAAAGGTAAGGGGATCGCTGAGTAGAGGGATCTCCTGGAAGACTGAGAGCTGTAGATAGACGTCGTACCCTACTCTGACTGTAATATTCTCCTTTTATTTTGGGTCTGGCTTCCGCCAGCTGGATGTACTATTTTGGTAAACTGGGAGATTATTGTACTTATTACAGTTGTATTTGTATTTCCAGTCTGAAATACTATGTGGATCTTCTATTCAGCTCGATATTATGCTCTTGAACTGTTCATATGATATCAGAACAGGTTACCAGCGCTTCGTGTTCGCGGGAAATCCCGTGTGCACGGCGGATCTGTTGGCGAGCCCGGGTTCCGGGGCGTGACATTCTAACATCCCAATTAACGAAAAAACACAATTAAAAGATATAATATTGAAAAAGAAAAAAAATCATAATAAAATTTATTTTTTAAATAAGTAAATTTATTTGCTATATTTTATTATAAAATTTATATTATATCCGGATTTAAATTTACAAGTTCGTTGCGGACAAAAATTATATAGTTCTATTTTTTTAATATATATTAATTATTTTGTTATCTTTTTTGAATTCGGATGAATTCAAAATGTAAATATATGTTTAAAAAAAAATGCATCATAATTTGAATTCCCTTTCAATGAAAAAAGTAAAATTAAATTTCCATTCAATTTAATTATTTTTTAAAAAGTTTAATTCAAATTTTATATTCAAAATAAAATTTAAAAGATTGTTGATTGTTATACAGTAAACTACAGTTTCATGGTCCTATATGTGTCCGATTCCTGCCCGGCCCGATTGCAGCCAGATCTTAGCCCGGTCCGATTCTGACCCAGGTCCTGGTCCAATACCGTGGTCCAAATCCAAACAAATTCCGGTTCAAATCCGGCCCGATTTTGGTCCAATACCGGTCCGATTCCGGTCCAAATCCGGTCCGAGTCCGGTCCAATTCCGGTTCGGCCTGGCCCGTGCTACCCTATATATATATATATATATATATATATATATATATATATATATATATATATATATATATATATATATTTTTTGTTTCAAAAATTTTTGTCTTTAAAAATATAAAAAAATTATATATTTTTTTCTAACTATTAAAAAGTTATTATGGTTAAAAATAATTAAAATTTTGAAACTATTGATTATTTATGTACAAAAAAGTAAAATTTACAATTTAAAAATTATTGAGTCCCATTAAATTCTAAATAAAATAAAAAATATTCTAAATAATTTTCAAAAATAAATAAATAAAAATTACTTTTGATTAATAAGATGATTTAAAAATAGATTTCTCAAATCAACACTATTTTAAATTCAAATGGTAAATACAAAATTAAATTTGTATTTTAATTTTGATTGACAAATTTAAATATAATTTCTAATTTAATTTCAATCCATTTTAATTAAAATTTGTTAGTTGTTAATTCAAATTTAATATCCTAAACTATTTTTAACTCACAATTTAAACTAAAATTTTAATTTACAATCTACAAAATTTAGTTTAAATTATTAAAATAAATTTCAACTTTGAATTTCAATTGGAATAAAAATTTAAGATCTAATTAAATTAAAATTAAATGGATATTTGAAATTTAAATTCAAATGTAAATTCAAAAATTATACCAAAATATTCAATAGATATCAACAATAATATAAATTTAAATTAAGATATGATTAATATATTTTAATAAAATATAGCAAAAGAATTTGTTTTTTTCAATTAAAAATTATGAATTTAAATTTTAAAAAATTCATGAATTTTATATTGTATGAATTAAATTAAAATTATATAATCTTGTATTGAACATGTAAACTAGTGAAATTTTTAAAAAGATATATCAAATAAGAAATTTTTAATTTTCTATATAAATTTTAGCTACTTTCTAACATCCCAATTAACAAAAAAACACAATTAAAATGCATTGATATAATATTGAAAAAGAAAAAAAATCATAATAAAATTTATTTTTTAAAAAAGTAAATTTATTTGCTATATTTTATTATAAAATTTATATTATATCCGGATTTAAATTTACAAGTTCGTTGCGGACAAAAATTATATAGTTCTATTTTTTCAATATATATTAATTATTTTGTTAGTTTTTTTGAATTCGGATGAATTCAAAATGTAAATATATGTTTTAAAAAAAATGCATCATAATTTGAATTCCCATTCAATTAAAAAAGTAAAATTAAATTTCCATTCAATTTAATTATTTTTTAAAAAGTTTAATTCAAATTTTATATTCAAAATAAAATTTAAAAGATTGTTGATTGTTATACAGTAAACTACAGTTTCATGGTCCTACATGGGTCCGATTACAGCCCGGCCCGATAGCTGCGAGATCTTAGCCCGGTCCGATCTTGTCCCAGGTCCTGGTCCAATACCGTGGTCCAAATCCAAATAAATTCCGGTTCAAATCCGGCCCGATTTTGCTCCAATACCGGTCCGATTCCGGTCCAAATCCGGTCCGAGTCCGGTCCAAATCCGGTCCAATCCCGGTTCGGCCTGGCCCGTGCTGGCCTATATATATATATATATATATATATATATATATATATATATATATATATATATATATATATATATATATATATATGGTTTCAAAAAAATTTGTCTTTAAAAATATAAAAAAATTATATATTTTTTTCTAACTATTAAAAAGTTATTATGGTTAAAAATAATTAAAATGTTGAAACTATTGATTATTTATGTACAAAAAAATAAAATTTACAATTTAAAAATTATTGAGTCCCATTAAATTCTAAATAAAATAAAAAATATTCTAAATAATTTTCAAAAATAAATAAATAAAAATTACTTTTGATTAATAAGATGATTTAAAAATAGATTTCTCAAATCAACACTATTTTAAATTCAAATGGTAAATACAAAATTAAATTTGTATTTTAATTTTGATTGACAAATTTAAATATAATTTCTAATTTAATTTCAATCCATTTTAATTAAAATTTATTAGTTGTTAATTCAAATTTAATATCCTAAACTATTTTTAACTCACAATTTAAACTAAAATTTTAATTTACAATCTGCAAAATTTAGTTTAAATTATTAAAATAAATTTCAACTTTGAATTTCAATTGGAATAAAAATTTAAGATCTAATTAAATTAAAATTAAATAAATATTTGAAATTTAAATTCAAATGTAAATTCAAAAATTATACCAAAATATTCAATAGATATCAACAATAATATAAATTTAAATTAAGATATGATTAATATATTTTAATAAAATATAGCAAAAGAATTTGTTTTTTTCAATAAAAAATTATGAATTTAAATTTTAAAAAATTCATGAATTTTATATTGTATGAATTAAATTAAAATTATATAATCTTGTATTGAACATGTAAACTACATAGTGAAATTTTTAAAAAGATATATCAAATAAGAAATTTTTAATTTTCTATATAAATTTTAGCTACTTTCTAACATCCCAATTAACAAAAAAACACAATTAAAATGCATTGATATAATATTGAAAAAGAAAAAAAATCATAATAAAATTTATTTTTTAAAAAAGTAAATTTATTTGCTATATTTTATTATAAAATTTATATTATATCCGGATTTAAATTTACAAGTTCGTTGCGGACAAAAATTATATAGTTCTATTTTTTTAATATATATTAATTATTTTGTTATCTTTTTTGAATTCGAATGAATTCAAAATGTAAATATATGTTTAAAAAAAAATGCATCATAATTTGAATTCCCTTTCAATGAAAAAAGTAAAATTAAATTTCCATTCAATTTAATTATTTTTTAAAAAGTTTAATTCAAATTTTATATTCAAAATAAAATTTAAAAGATTGTTGATTGTTATACAGTAAACTACAGTTTCATGGTCCTACATGGGTCCGATTACAGCCCGGCCCGATAGCTGCGAGATCTTAGCCCGGTCCGATCTTGTCCCAGGTCCTGGTCCAATACCGTGGTCCAAATCCAAACAAATTCCGGTTCAAATCCGGCCCGATTTTGGTCCAATACCGGTCCGATTCCGGTCCAAATCCGGTCCGAGTCCGGTCCAAATACGGTCCAATCCCGGTTCGGCCTGGCCCGTGCTACCTATATATATATATATATATATATATATATATATATATATATATATATATATATATTTTGGTTTCAAAAATTTTTGTCTTTAAAAATATAAAAAAATTATATATTTTTTTCTAACTATTAAAAAGTTATTATGGTTAAAAATAATTAAAATTTTGAAACTATTGATTATTTATGTACAAAAAAATAAAATTTACAATTTAAAAATTATTGAGTCCCATTAAATTCTAAATAAAATAAAAAATATTCTAAATAATTTTCAAAAATAAATAAATAAAAATTACTTTTGATTAATAAGATGATTTAAAAATAGATTTCTCAAATCAACACTATTTTAAATTCAAATGGTAAATACAAAATTAAATTTGTATTTTAATTTTGATTGACAAATTTAAATATAATTTCTAATTTAATTTCAATCCATTTTAATTAAAATTTGTTAGTTGTTAATTCAAATTTAATATCCTAAACTATTTTTAACTCACAATTTAAACTAAAATTTTAATTTACAATCTACAAAATTTAGTTTAAATTATTAAAATAAATTTCAACTTTGAATTTCAATTGGAATAAAAATTTAAGATCTAATTAAATTAAAATTAAATAGATATTTGAAATTTAAATTCAAATGTAAATTCAAAAATTATACCAAAATATTCAATAGATATCAACAATAATATAAATTTAAATTAAGATATGATTAATATATTTTAATAAAATATAGCAAAAGAATTTGTTTTTTTCAATTAAAAATTATGAATTTAAATTTTAAAAAATTCATGAATTTTATATTGTATGAATTAAATTAAAATTATATAATCTTGTATTGAACATGTAAACTACATAGTGAAATTTTTAAAAAGATATATCAAATAAGAAATTTTTAATTTTCTATATAAATTTTAGTTACTTTCTAACATCCCAATTAACAAAAAAACACAATTAAAATGCATTGATATAATATTGAAAAAGAAAAAAAAATCATAATAAAATTTATTTTTTAAAAAAGTAAATTTATTTGCTATATTTTATTATAAAATTTATATTATATCCGGATTTAAATTTACAAGTTCGTTGCGGACAAAAATTATATAGTTCTATTTTTTTAATATATATTAATTATTTTGTTATTTTTTTGAATTCGGATGAATTCAAAATGTAAATATATGTTTTAAAAAAA
Source organism: Tillandsia fasciculata (assembly GCA_029168755.2). Taxonomy (NCBI): domain Eukaryota; kingdom Viridiplantae; phylum Streptophyta; class Magnoliopsida; order Poales; family Bromeliaceae; genus Tillandsia; species Tillandsia fasciculata. The sequence goes on from CM054931.1 coordinate 31,688,320, forward strand.
ATGCATCATAATTTGAATTCCCATTCAATTAAAAAAGTAAAATTAAATTTCCATTCAATTTAATTATTTTTTAAAAAGTTTAATTCAAATTTTATATTCAAAATAAAATTTAAAAGATTGTTGATTGTTATACAGTAAACTACAGTTTCATGGTCCTACATGGGTCCGATTCCTGCCCGGCCCGATTGCAGCGAGATCTTAGCCCGGTCCGATCCTGTCCCAGGTCCTGGTCCAATACCGTGGTCCAAATCCAAACAAATTCCGGTTCAAATCCGGCCCGATTTTGGTCCAATACCGGTCCGATTCCGGTCCAAATCCGGTCCGAGTCCGGTCCAATCCCGGTTCGGCCTGGCCCGTGCTGGCTTATATATATATATATATATATATATATATATATATATATATATATATATATATATATATATATATATATATGGTTTCAAAAATTTTGTCTTTAAAAATATAAAAAAATTATATATTTTTTTCTAACTATTAAAAAGTTATTATGGTTAAAAATAATTAAAATGTTGAAACTATTGATTATTTATGTACAAAAAAATAAAATTTACAATTTAAAAATTATTGAGTCCCATTAAATTCTAAATAAAATAAAAAATATTCTAAATAATTTTCAAAAATAAATAAATAAAAATTACTTTTGATTAATAAGATGATTTAAAAATAGATTTCTCAAATCAACACTATTTTAAATTCAAATGGTAAATACAAAATTAAATTTGTATTTTAATTTTGATTGACAAATTTAAATATAATTTCTAATTTAATTTCAATCCATTTTAATTAAAATTTGTTAGTTGTTAATTCAAATTTAATATCCTAAACTATTTTTAACTCACAATTTAAACTAAAATTTTAATTTACAATCTACAAAATTTAGTTTAAATTATTAAAATAAATTTCAACTTTGAATTTCAATTGGAATAAAAATTTAAGATCTAATTAAATTAAAATTAAATAGATATTTGAAATTTAAATTCAAATGTAAATTCAAAAATTATACCAAAATATTCAATAGATATCAACAATAATATAAATTTAAATTAAGATATGATTAATATATTTTAATAAAATATAGCAAAAGAATTTGTTTTTTTCAATTAAAAATTATGAATTTAAATTTTAAAAAATTCATGAATTTTATATTGTATGAATTAAATTAAAATTATATAATCTTGTATTGAACATGTAAACTACATAGTGAAATTTTTAAAAAGATATATCAAATAAGAAATTTTTAATTTTCTATATAAATTTTAGCTACTTTCTAACATCCCAATTAACAAAAAAACACAATTAAAATGCATTGATATAATATTGAAAAAGAAAAAAAATCATAATAAAATTTATTTTTTAAAAAAGTAAATTTATTTGCTATATTTTATTATAAAATTTATATTATATCCGGATTTAAATTTACAAGTTCGTTGCGGACAAAAATTTTATAGTTCTATTTTTTCAATATATATTAATTATTTTGTTATTTTTTTTGAATTCGGATGAATTCAAAATGTAAATATATGTTTAAAAAAAAATGCATCATAATTTGAATTCCCATTCAATTAAAAAAGTAAAATTAAATTTCCATTCAATTTAATTATTTTTTAAAAAGTTTAATTCAAATTTTATATTCAAAATAAAATTTAAAAGATTGTTGATTGTTATACAGTAAACTACAGTTTCATGGTCCTACATGGGTCCGATTCCTGCCCGGCCCGATTGCAGCGAGATCTTAGCCCGGTCCGATCCTGTCCCAGGTCCTGGTCCAATACCGTGGTCCAAATCCAAACAAATTCCGGTTCAAATCCGGCCCGATTTTGGTCCAATACCGGTCCGATTCCGGTCCAAATCCGGTCCGAGTCCGGTCCAAATCCGGTCCAATCCCGGTTCGGCCTGGCCCGTGCTACCCTATATATATATATATATATATATATATATATATATATATTGGTTTCAAAAATTTTTGTCTTTAAAAATATAAAAAAATTATATATTTTTTTCTAACTATTAAAAAGTTATTATGGTTAAAAATAATTAAAATTTTGAAACTATTGATTATTTATGTACAAAAAAATAAAATTTACAATTTAAAAATTATTGAGTCCCATTAAATTCTAAATAAAATAAAAAATATTCTAAATAATTTTCAAAAATAAATAAATAAAAATTACTTTTGATTAATAAGATGATTTAAAAATAGATTTCTCAAATCAACACTATTTTAAATTCAAATGGTAAATACAAAATTAAATTTGTATTTTAATTTTGATTGACAAATTTAAATATAATTTCTAATTTAATTTCAATCCATTTTAATTAAAATTTGTTAGTTGTTAATTCAAATTTAATATCCTAAACTATTTTTAACTCACAATTTAAACTAAAATTTTAATTTACAATCTACAAAATTTAGTTTAAATTATTAAAATAAATTTCAACTTTGAATTTCAATTGGAATAAAAATTTAAGATCTAATTAAATTAAAATTAAATAGATATTTGAAATTTAAATTCAAATGTAAATTCAAAAATTATACCAAAATATTCAATAGATATCAACAATAATATAAATTTAAATTAAGATATGATTAATATATTTTAATAAAATATAGCAAAAGAATTTGTTTTTTTCAATTAAAAATTATGAATTTAAATTTTAAAAAATTCATGAATTTTATATTGTATGAATTAAATTAAAATTATATAATCTTGTATTGAACATGTAAACTACATAGTGAAATTTTTAAAAAGATATATCAAATAAGAAATTTTTAATTTTCTATATAAATTTTAGCTACTTTCTAACATCCCAATTAACAAAAAAACACAATTAAAATGCATTGATATAATATTGAAAAAGAAAAAAAATCATAATAAAATTTATTTTTTAAAAAAGTAAATTTATTTGCTATATTTTATTATAAAATTTATATTATATCCGGATTTAAATTTACAAGTTCGTTGCGGACAAAAATTATATAGTTCTATTTTTTTAATATATATTAATTATTTTGTTATTTTTTTTGAATTCGGATGAATTCAAAATGTAAATATATGTTTAAAAAAAATGCATCATAATTTGAATTCCCATTCAATTAAAAAAGTAAAATTAAATTTCCATTCAATTTAATTATTTTTTAAAAAGTTTAATTCAAATTTTATATTCAAAATAAAATTTAAAAGATTGTTGATTGTTATACAGTAAACTACAGTTTCATGGTCCTACATGGGTCCGATTCCTGCCCGGCCCGATTGCAGCGAGATCTTAGCCCGGTCCGATCCTGTCCCAGGTCCTGGTCCAATACCGTGGTCCAAATCCAAACAAATTCCGGTTCAAATCCGGCCCGATTTTGGTCCAATACCGGTCCGATTCCGGTCCAAATCCGGTCCGAGTCCGGTCCAATCCGGTCCAATCCCGGTTCGGCCTGGCCCGTGCTACCCTATATATATATATATATATATATATATATATATATATGGTTTCAAAAATTTTTGTCTTTAAAAATATAAAAAAATTATATATTTTTTTCTAACTATTAAAAAGTTATTATGGTTAAAAATAATTAAAATTTTGAAACTATTGATTATTTATGTACAAAAAAATAAAATTTACAATTTAAAAATTATTGAGTCCCATTAAATTCTAAATAAAATAAAAAATATTCTAAATAATTTTCAAAAATAAATAAATAAAAATTACTTTTGATTAATAAGATGATTTAAAAATAGATTTCTCAAATCAACACTATTTTAAATTCAAATGGTAAATACAAAATTAAATTTGTATTTTAATTTTGATTGACAAATTTAAATATAATTTCTAATTTAATTTCAATCCATTTTAATTAAAATTTGTTAGTTGTTAATTCAAATTTAATATCCTAAACTATTTTTAACTCACAATTTAAACTAAAATTTTAATTTACAATCTACAAAATTTAGTTTAAATTATTAAAATAAATTTCAACTTTGAATTTCAATTGGAATAAAAATTTAAGATCTAATTAAATTAAAATTAAATAGATATTTGAAATTTAAATTCAAATGTAAATTCAAAAATTATACCAAAATATTCAATAGATATCAACAATAATATAAATTTAAATTAAGATATGATTAATATATTTTAATAAAATATAGCAAAAGAATTTGTTTTTTTCAATTAAAAATTATGAATTTAAATTTTAAAAAATTCATGAATTTTATATTGTATGAATTAAATTAAAATTATATAATCTTGTATTGAACATGTAAACTACATAGTGAAATTTTTAAAAAGATATATCAAATAAGAAATTTTTAATTTTCTATATAAATTTTAGTTACTTTCTAACATCCCAATTAACAAAAAAACACAATTAAAATGCATTGATATAATATTGAAAAAGAAAAAAAAATCATAATAAAATTTATTTTTTAAAAAAGTAAATTTATTTGCTATATTTTATTATAAAATTTATATTATATCCGGATTTAAATTCACTAGTTCGTTGCGGACAAGAATTATATAGTTCTATTTTTTTAATATATATTAATTATTTTGTTATTTTTTTTGAATTCGGATGAATTCAAAATGTAAATATATGTTTTAAAAAAAATGCATCATAATTTGAATTCCCATTCAATTAAAAAAGTAAAATTAAATTTCCATTCAATTTAATTATTTTTTAAAAAGTTTAATTCAAATTTTATATTCAAAATAAAATTTAAAAGATTGTTGATTGTTATACAGTAAACTACAGTTTCATGGTCCTACATGGGTCCGATTCCTGCCCGGCCCGATTGCAGCGAGAACTTAGCTCAGTCCGATCCTGTCCCAGGTCCTGGTCCAATACCGTGGTCCAAATCCAAACAAATTCCGGTTCAAATCCGGCCCGATTTTGGTCCAATACCGGTCCGATTCCGGTCCAAATCCGGTCCAATCCCGGTTCGGCCTGGCCCGTGCTGGCCTATATATATATATATATATATATATATATATATATATATATATATATGGTTTCAAAAATTTTTGTCTTTAAAAATATAAAAAAATTATATATTTTTTTCTAACTATTAAAAAGTTATTATGGTTAAAAATAATTAAAATTTTGAAACTATTGATTATTTATGTACAAAAAAATAAAATTTACAATTTAAAAATTATTGAGTCCCATTAAATTCTAAATAAAATAAAAAATATTCTAAATAATTTTCAAAAATAAATAAATAAAAATTACTTTTGATTAATAAGATGATTTAAAAATAGATTTCTCAAATCAACACTATTTTAAATTCAAATGGTAAATACAAAATTAAATTTGTATTTTAATTTTGATTGACAAATTTAAATATAATTTCTAATTTAATTTCAATCCATTTTAATTAAAATTTGTTAGTTGTTAATTCAAATTTAATATCCTAAACTATTTTTAACTCACAATTTAAACTAAAATTTTAATTTACAATCTACAAAATTTAGTTTAAATTATTAAAATAAATTTCAACTTTGAATTTCAATTGGAATAAAAATTTAAGATCTAATTAAATTAAAATTAAATAGATATTTGAAATTTAAATTCAAATGTAAATTCAAAAATTATACCAAAATATTCAATAGATATCAACAATAATATAAATTTAAATTAAGATATGATTAATATATTTTAATAAAATATAGCAAAAGAATTTGTTTTTTTCAATTAAAAATTATGAATTTAAATTTTAAAAAATTCATGAATTTTATATTGTATGAATTAAATTAAAATTATATAATCTTGTATTGAACATGTAAACTACATAGTGAAATTTTTAAAAAGATATATCAAATAAGAAATTTTTAATTTTCTATATAAATTTTAGCTACTTTCTAACATCCCAATTAACAAAAAAACACAATTAAAATGCATTGATATAATATTGAAAAAGAAAAAAAATCATAATAAAATTTATTTTTTAAAAAAGTAAATTTATTTGCTATATTTTATTATAAAATTTATATTATATCCGGATTTAAATTTACAAGTTCGTTGCGGACAAAAATTATATAGTTCTATTTTTTTAATATATATTAATTATTTTGTTATTTTTTTTGAATTCGGATGAATTCAAAATGTAAATATATGTTTTAAAAAAAATGCATCATAATTTGAATTCCCATTCAATTAAAAAAGTAAAATTAAATTTCCATTCAATTTAATTATTTTTTAAAAAGTTTAATTCAAATTTTATATTCAAAATAAAATTTAAAAGATTGTTGATTGTTATACAGTAAACTACAGTTTCATGGTCCTACATGGGTCCGATTCCTGCCCGGCCCGATTGCAGCGAGATCTTAGCCCGGTCCGATCCTGTCCCAGGTCCTGGTCCAATACCGTGGTCCAAATCCAAACAAATTCCGGTTCAAATCCGGCCCGATTTTGGTCCAATACCGGTCCGATTCCGGTCCAAATCCGGTCCGAGTCCGGTCCAATCCGGTTCGGCCTGGCCCGTGCTGCCCTATATATATATATATATATATATATATATATATATATATATATATATATTGGTTTCAAAAATTTTGTCTTTAAAAATATAAAAAAATTATATATTTTTTTCTAACTATTAAAAAGTTATTATGGTTAAAAATAATTAAAATTTTGAAACTATTGATTATTTATGTACAAAAAAATAAAATTTACAATTTAAAAATTATTGAGTCCCATTAAATTCTAAATAAAATAAAAAATATTCTAAATAATTTTCAAAAATAAATAAATAAAAATTACTTTTGATTAATAAGATGATTTAAAAATAGATTTCTCAAATCAACACTATTTTAAATTCAAATGGTAAATACAAAATTAAATTTGTATTTTAATTTTGATTGACAAATTTAAATATAATTTCTAATTTAATTTCAATCCATTTTAATTAAAATTTGTTAGTTGTTAATTCAAATTTAATATCCTAAACTATTTTTAACTCACAATTTAAACTAAAATTTTAATTTACAATCTACAAAATTTAGTTTAAATTATTAAAATAAATTTCAACTTTGAATTTCAATTGGAATAAAAATTTAAGATCTAATTAAATTAAAATTAAATAGATATTTGAAATTTAAATTCAAATGTAAATTCAAAAATTATACCAAAATATTCAATAGATATCAACAATAATATAAATTTAAATTAAGATATGATTAATATATTTTAATAAAATATAGCAAAAGAATTTGTTTTTTTCAATTAAAAATTATGAATTTAAATTTTAAAAAATTCATGAATTTTATATTGTATGAATTAAATTAAAATTATATAATCTTGTATTGAACATGTAAACTACATAGTGAAATTTTTAAAAAGATATATCAAATAAGAAATTTTTAATTTTCTATATAAATTTTAGTTACTTTCTAACATCCCAATTAACAAAAAAACACAATTAAAATGCATTGATATAATATTGAAAAAGAAAAAAAAATCATAATAAAATTTATTTTTTAAAAAAGTAAATTTATTTGCTATATTTTATTATAAAATTTATATTATATCCGGATTTAAATTTACAAGTTCGTTGCGGACAAAAATTATATAGTTCTATTTTTTTAATATATATTAATTATTTTGTTATTTTTTTTGAATTCGGATGAATTCAAAATGTAAATATATGTTTTAAAAAAAATGCATCATAATTTGAATTCCCATTCAATTAAAAAAGTAAAATTAAATTTCCATTCAATTTAATTATTTTTTAAAAAGTTTAATTCAAATTTTATATTCAAAATAAAATTTAAAAGATTGTTGATTGTTATACAGTAAACTACAGTTTCATGGTCCTACATGGGTCCGATTCCTGCCCGGCCCGATTGCAGCGAGATCTTAGCCCGGTCCGATCCTGTCCCAGGTCCTGGTCCAATACCGTGGTCCAAATCCAAACAAATTCCGGTTCAAATCCGGCCCGATTTTGGTCCAATACCGGTCCGATTCCGGTCCAAATCCGGTCCGAGTCCGGTCCAATCCCGGTTCGGCCTGGCCCGCAATATATATATATATATATATATATATATATATATATATATATATTGGTTTCAAAAATTTTTGTCTTTAAAAATATAAAAAAATTATATATTTTTTTCTAACTATTAAAAAGTTATTATGGTTAAAAATAATTAAAATTTTGAAACTATTGATTATTTATGTACAAAAAAATAAAATTTACAATTTAAAAATTATTGAGTCCCATTAAATTCTAAATAAAATAAAAAATATTCTAAATAATTTTCAAAAATAAATAAATAAAAATTACTTTTGATTAATAAGATGATTTAAAAATAGATTTCTCAAATCAACACTATTTTAAATTCAAATGGTAAATACAAAATTAAATTTGTATTTTAATTTTGATTGACAAATTTAAATATAATTTCTAATTTAATTTCAATCCATTTTAATTAAAATTTGTTAGTTGTTAATTCAAATTTAATATCCTAAACTATTTTTAACTCACAATTTAAACTAAAATTTTAATTTACAATCTACAAAATTTAGTTTAAATTATTAAAATAAATTTCAACTTTGAATTTCAATTGGAATAAAAATTTAAGATCTAATTAAATTAAAATTAAATAGATATTTGAAATTTAAATTCAAATGTAAATTCAAAAATTATACCAAAATATTCAATAGATATCAACAATAATATAAATTTAAATTAAGATATGATTAATATATTTTAATAAAATATAGCAAAAGAATTTGTTTTTTTCAATTAAAAATTATGAATTTAAATTTTAAAAAATTCATGAATTTTATATTGTATGAATTAAATTAAAATTATATAATCTTGTATTGAACATGTAAACTACATAGTGAAATTTTTAAAAAGATATATCAAATAAGAAATTTTTAATTTTCTATATAAATTTTAGCTACTTTCTAACATCCCAATTAACAAAAAAACACAATTAAAATGCATTGATATAATATTGAAAAAGAAAAAAAATCATAATAAAATTTATTTTTTAAAAAAGTAAATTTATTTGCTATATTTTATTATAAAATTTATATTATATCCGGATTTAAATTTACAAGTTCGTTGCGGACAAAAATTATATAGTTCTATTTTTTTAATATATATTAATTATTTTGTTATTTTTTTTGAATTCGGATGAATTCAAAATGTAAATATATGTTTTAAAAAAAATGCATCATAATTTGAATTCCCATTCAATTAAAAAAGTAAAATTAAATTTCCATTCAATTTAATTATTTTTTAAAAAGTTTAATTCAAATTTTATATTCAAAATAAAATTTAAAAGATTGTTGATTGTTATACAGTAAACTACAGTTTCATGGTCCTACATGGGTCCGATTCCTGCCCGGCCCGATTGCAGCGAGATCTTAGCCCGGTCCGATCCTGTCCCAGGTCCTGGTCCAATACCGTGGTCCAAATCCAAACAAATTCCGGTTCAAATCCGGCCCGATTTTGGTCCAATACCGGTCCGATTCCGGTCCAAATCCGGTCCGAGTCCGGTCCAAATCCGGTCCAATCCCGGTTCGGCCTGGCCCGTGCTACCCTATATATATATATATATATATATATATATATATATATGGTTTCAAAAATTTTTGTCTTTAAAAATATAAAAAAATTATATATTTTTTTCTAACTATTAAAAAGTTATTATGGTTAAAAATAATTAAAATTTTGAAACTATTGATTATTTATGTACAAAAAAATAAAATTTACAATTTAAAAATTATTGAGTCCCATTAAATTCTAAATAAAATAAAAAATATTCTAAATAATTTTCAAAAATAAATAAATAAAAATTACTTTTGATTAATAAGATGATTTAAAAATAGATTTCTCAAATCAACACTATTTTAAATTCAAATGGTAAATACAAAATTAAATTTGTATTTTAATTTTGATTGACAAATTTAAATATAATTTCTAATTTAATTTCAATCCATTTTAATTAAAATTTGTTAGTTGTTAATTCAAATTTAATATCCTAAACTATTTTTAACTCACAATTTAAACTAAAATTTTAATTTACAATCTACAAAATTTAGTTTAAATTATTAAAATAAATTTCAACTTTGAATTTCAATTGGAATAAAAATTTAAGATCTAATTAAATTAAAATTAAATAGATATTTGAAATTTAAATTCAAATGTAAATTCAAAAATTATACCAAAATATTCAATAGATATCAACAATAATATAAATTTAAATTAAGATATGATTAATATATTTTAATAAAATATAGCAAAAGAATTTGTTTTTTTCAATTAAAAATTATGAATTTAAATTTTAAAAAATTCATGAATTTTATATTGTATGAATTAAATTAAAATTATATAATCTTGTATTGAACATGTAAACTACATAGTGAAATTTTTAAAAAGATATATCAAATAAGAAATTTTTAATTTTCTATATAAATTTTAGTTACTTTCTAACATCCCAATTAACAAAAAAACACAATTAAAATGCATTGATATAATATTGAAAAAGAAAAAAAAATCATAATAAAATTTATTTTTTAAAAAAGTAAATTTATTTGCTATATTTTATTATAAAATTTATATTATATCCGGATTTAAATTTACAAGTTCGTTGCGGACAAAAATTATATAGTTCTATTTTTTTAATATATAT
>CM054932.1:0-32500 GCA_029168755.2 Tillandsia fasciculata
TGATGTTTTGATGAGCTTTTCGGTTTGTTAGTGCACCTTTTCAGTTTTCAGTGGTGTTGTGTGACTGATTGTCACTAGTGTTGGTTTGGACAGTGCAGATGTTCTACGACTGATTGTCGCTGTGGCACCCTGTGTTAGTGGACTGTTTGATGTCCTACTGTAGTTAAGTTTCGGGGACGAAACTTCTATTAAGGGGGGAGTGATGTAGTAACCGTGATTTTAAAATCTAAAATTTAAGTTAAATAATTGCTTGAGTTATTAAATAGTAAAAATTTAACTATTAGTGGTGCATTAGTGGCCCTAAAATATCGACTTTTGATCGGGGCCTGATCTCGAAAATAGCGTGAAATTGCATGCTTTTATGCAATTTGGTAAAATTCCGAGGGCCTAAATGCAATTGTGACCATACTAGCTGCTTTGTACAGAGTACACATGATCTCTAAATCTTTTGTGGGAGGTCAGATGCTTTTCGTTGAGCGGGAATTGGATCCCGAACCGTAAATCGGCAAAATCGCCGGTTTAACGGCGATTCAGCGTTAATCATGCAATTCAGGTAATTTCAGTGATTAATTTGTGATGCCAGGTATATGTGGCTGTTCCCGGTGATTTTAGTTTCTTGTTTGCAACTTCCGGTGCCAAAATGGGCTTCCCGGAAGTGTTTCAGTGGTTATGGCTTTGCCGGTGCACAGGATTATCTAGAGTCTGGTGTTAAGGCCTAAATGTTTTAAGATAGACATTCTTGGGCAGCACGTGAAGTTTCACGAGTTTTGATTATTGTTCAGCACAGATTGGGTCATAGTGGATCTATCGGCGGTTTTCCGGAAATTTCGGAAAAATTCCGGGACTTCAGCGAAGTTCCCTATTTAGCTTGTCTGCACACAGTGTGTCAGTGGGTTGGGTATGTGTGAGAGTCGATTTGTCTGACCTGTGTTTATGATTCAGGTTCCAGCAGTCAGCCGCCATCTTGCGAGCCATCTAGCAGCCACCGTGATCATTGAGGTGGGTTTATCTTCGGTCCGGGCTTTATCAGGTTGGCCCTATGGGGTGCCGTGGTAGATTGGACCCCTGTTTTTGGTGTAACCCTGAACCTATACTTGAGCCTTTCTATTTGTTCATTCCAGCATTCAGTTATTACAGCTATGTTGCCTTGATATATCCGTTGAGCTCTTTATATGCTTTCATTCTCAGCATTTAGTATGTATAGGGTTATACAGCTTGACATATGCCATGTTTGTTTGATTATCAGCCTAGTTATGTCAGTATTTTCTGTTCTATGATGCATGATAGAATAGGAGTACAGTTCTGCTTTTTAGTTTCAGTTACAGCTCAGATATTCAGCTTCTGTTATTCAGATTCAGTATATAGCATCTGTGATTGTTATTGCCTTCAGCATCCCGATAGGGATTTCTCGGCTTATTGCCGTTGGTGTGGTCTTTAGACCATGAGCTTGAGCATCAGCATTATGATCGCCACAGAGCCAGCTGTTCTTTCACGTACACTAGCGGATTGATCCCCCGCAGTGGTGTACTTTACCGGTAAAGTGGTCAGCAGTGGCGACCCGTGAGCCCAGAGGGTTATGACAGCAGATTGGTGTACAGGTGGCATTTAGCCTGAGGTTCTGTGAGACCAATAGTGGCAGTTAGCCTGAGGTCCTTGGAACCAACAGTGGCAGGTGATTGGGTACTCTACTGCTTATATTGATGCATGATTCATCTATTTTGATTGTTTCAGTATTTTAGCATGACTGGCACATGAGTTTCAGCATTCTCTATTTACAGCATTGATAGATTTTGATTATCATATTAGCTCTGCCCTATAGCATGATTAGCTCTGTGTGTTGGATTTGCCAGTTACTGCACTGTTAGCTTATATATTCGAGTACCCCTGCTTTTATCTTTGCTTTCCCTTCAGCATGCTTAGTTTCAGTTCAGTATCTCGTTATTCAGCTTTCAGCTATATCCTGCTTTTACTATCCGCTTATCATTGTATCCGGTAGGTACGACTTGCTATTTCTCGGCCCGTCGTGCCCACTGGGATACATGTAGAGTGTATCTCACACCCCTGGGTGCCTGTTTTTCAGGTCAGTCGGGTGCTGAGAGATTGGGACGATCCAGTGAGCTGTTGCGCTAGAAGTTGTCCCCTGCTATTGGCCACAGTGGCCCAGTGCTAGTATTTTGTTTCAGTATATTGATCCTAGCTTTCTGTATAGTTGTTATTAGTTGGAGTATTTATGGAGTTTGTTATGTCATGTGGATGTGGATGTATTAGCTGTAGAGTTTTATATTTTTTGGTTTAGTTGTTGATTATACTGCTCTCTGATTGTATCACTGTATCTGCCTAGCCGAGCATGTATAGGGGAGACTCTGTCCGTGTGGACAGAGGATTTCCTATGCATGTGGCGGTCTGTTCACGTCCTGAGTGTAAAGTTTGAACTCTGATTTAAAAAAAAAAAAAAAAAATTTCTACCGCTGTTTTGAAACTCGGGGCGTGACATGGATCGAGAGAATGATAATGCTGAGCTGGACCGAGAGGATGATAATACTAAGCTGGACCAAGAGGACGATAATACTGAGCTGGACATAAAGGTAATTCACAAATATACTGTTAGAATTATGAGCTATACTCATTACTATTTTTTTTTTTTTATTACCGTTCATTCATATACTCATATTTAATTAGTTTTAAATTATCACCTACAATAGCAGATTACTTTGAGGAGGTACCAGTTATCAGGTACTCCAAAATAGGATTATTTTGATCTTTTTATTTAGGGGTAATTAAGTCATTTTATCTCTATTTTAAAAAATTTTATTTTTATAAATATTATAAACTTTAAAATTTTCAATTATTTGAGAGTTTTTATTTTTGAAAAGATTATAAATTTTAAATATTCTTATTTAGTTATAGTCTTAAATGGTAATGGTCTTTATTTAATATATTTTAAAATTGAAAGGATATGTTTAGAATTCAAATTGAATATGTTCAAATATGTTGAGAGAGTATGGTTGTATTTAAATTTCAAATGAATATGTTCAAAATTGAATGGTTATGTTCAAATTTGAGAAAGTATGGTCGTATTTAAATTTTAAATTTCAAATTTCAAAATCGAGTATGTTCAAATTTCAAAATTGTGAGAATGTGGTTATATTCAAATTTCAAATTTTAAAATTGACCGATTATGTTCAAATTTCAATATGTGTTCAAATTTCAAAATTGAAAGGTTATGTTCGAATTTGAGAAAGTACGGTTGTGTTTAAATTTTAAATTTCAAATTTCAAGATTGAATATGTTATGAGGAAGTATGTTTGTATTTAAATTTTAAATTTTAAATTTCAAAAATTGAATATGTTACATTTAAATTTGAGGAAATATGTTTGTATTTAAATTTCAAATTTTAAATTTCAAAATTGAATATGTTACATTTAATTTGAGAAAGTATGTTTGTATTTAAATTTCAAAATTTTAAATTTCAAAATTGAATATGTTACATTTAAATTTGAGGAAGTATGTTTGTATTTAAATTTCAAATTTTAAATTTCAAAATTGAATATGTTATATTTAAATTTGAGGAAGTATGTTTGTATTTAAATTTCAAAATTTTTAAATTTCAAAATTGAATATGTTACATTTAAATTTGAGGAAGTATATTTGTATTTAAATTTCAAATTTTAAATTTCAAAATTGAATATGTTACATTTAAATTTGAGGATGGATGTTTGTATTTAAATTTCAAATTTTAAATTTCAAAATTGAATATGTTACATTTAAATTTGAGGACGTATGTTTGTATTTAAATTTCAAAATTAAACGGTTAACGAATGAGTGAATTTGCTTGGATTCAAAAATTCAAAACAAGATATAGGTGAGTTTGGGTAAGTTGGTTGAGAGATATTTTAAAATATGGTTGAAGTTTTGGAGAAGTGTGTTTGAGGTAATTGACGCATGAGGAATTTCGGTTGGATTCAAAATTTAAATTTGAGTATATGTGGCATTTGAGAGATATTTTGAAATTTGGTTGGGAATTTGAAATTCAAAATTCAAAATTTAATTTGAACATAATTTTTTAAATTGAATATTTAAACAAAAACGTTGACTATAATGTAAGGCCCGCTGGGCAGAAAAAAAAATAGGATCCGACTTAAAAAAAAACCGACGGAGCTTTGATGAGACCTATATGGTTGTGTTCACAAATGGCCTATTAATGTGGCCTGAATTTATAGTAAAATTTGCTGGACCCAAATTATTAATATGTTAAAAAATTTGGGCCATAATCTTTCCCCTATTTTTTATTATAATAATTTTTTTTTATGCCAACAAGGAGAAAACGTGTGTATTGAATGGTCTACAAAGCTTAGTTGACATACAAACCGATGAAACTGAATTTAAGGTACAATTAGTTTTTATGAATATTAGTATTTGTGAATATTAATTTAATTTCAAAACTTTAAAAATTATTTTATATTTTTCTAGGACTTGCGTCCTATTGATTTTATGTCGTATCATGATGCTGCTCGTGAGGCCTATAAAACCGTGGTTAGGATAATGGTAAAAAAAATAGGAAAAAAAATATGTTCAACTGCAATTGTGAGTCTTTATTGTTTATTTATAGTGTTGGTTTGGTTATTTTATATTGGTATTATTAATATTTGTTTGTTTGTTTGGCAGCAAAAGTTTCAACTTCTAATGCATTTTACCGGTCAAATTGGAATATCGATAGAAGACGCTATTACTATTTTAGATGAAACAAAGTAGAAAGATTTATACAAATTAATATTAGTTTAATATTAATTATATGCAATTTCTTATATCTTATATTTTGGTTTGCAGGGATGAAGTATCACACAGCAAGGGTGTCATGCAGCATCTCACTGAGCTGGATCGAGAGAATGATAATGCTGAGCTGGACCGAGAGGATGATAATACTAAGCTGGACCAAGAGGACGATAATACTGAGCTGGACATAAAGGTAATTCACAAATATACTGTTAGAATTATGAGCTATACTCATTACTATTTTTTTTTTTTTTATTACCGTTCATTCATATACTCATATTTAATTAGTTTTAAATTATCACCTACAATAGCAGATTACTTTGAGGAGGTACCAGTTATCAGGTACTCCAAAATAGGATTATTTTGATCTTTTTATTTAGGGGTAATTAAGTCATTTTATCTCTATTTTAAAAAATTTTATTTTTATAAATAATATAAACTTTAAAATTTTCAATTTATTGAGAGTTTTTATTTTTGAAAAGATTATAAATTTTAAATATTCTTATTTAGTTATAGTCTTAAATGGTAATGATCTTTATTTAATATATTTAAAATTGAAAGGATATGTTTAGAATTCAAATTGAATATGTTCAAATATGTTGAGAGAGTATGGTTGTATTTAAATTTCAAATGAATATGTTCAAAATTGAATGGTTATGTTCAAATTTGAGAAAGTATGGTCGTATTTAAATTTTAAATTTCAAATTTCAAAATCGAGTATGTTCAAATTTCAAAATTGTGAGAATGTGGTTATATTCAAATTTCAAATTTTAAAATTGACCGATTATGTTCAAATTTCAATATGTGTTCAAATTTCAAAATTGAAAGGTTATGTTCGAATTTGAGAAAGTACGGTTGTGTTTAAATTTTAAATTTCAAATTTTAAGATTGAATATGTTATGAGGAAGTATGTTTGTATTTAAATTTTAAATTTTAAATTTCAAAAATTGAATATGTTACATTTAAATTTGAGGAAATATGTTTGTATTTAAATTTCAAAATTTTAAATTTCAAAATTGAATATGTTACATTTAAATTTGAGGAAGTATGTTTGTATTTAAATTTCAAAATTTTAAATTTCAAAATTGAATATGTTACATTTAAATTTGAGGAAGTATGTTGTATTTAAATTTCAAAATTTAAATTTCAAAATTGAATATGTTATATTTAAATTTGAGGAAGTATGTTTGTATTTAAATTTCAAAATTTTTAAATTTCAAAATTGAATATGTTACATTTAAATTTGAGGAAGTATATGTCACGCCCCGAGTTTTAAAAACCGGTCTAAATTTTTTTTTTTTTTTTTTTCAGAGTTATCAGAAACCGGGCGCAATAGACCGCCACATGCATAGGAAAGTCTCTATTCAACAGACAGAATCTCCCCTATACATGCACGGCTAGGCAAGTACATAATACATTCAGAGTTCAAGTACAGATAACTTAACTAATAACCTATCTAATAACTGAACTAATAAAATACCGTATCTGATCATATCCCAAAATATCCGATCATCCGGGGAACAGCTCTATCGTGATCACCTCACCAGACCGTCCCGACATCTCACCACCCAACAGTCCTGAAAAACAGTCACCCGAGGGTGTGAGACACACATAAGTGTATCCCAGTGGGCACGACGAGCCGAGAAATAGCTAATCGTACCTACTGGATACTAAAATCTGCGGATAGTAGCTGGTCAGTGTATAAAAGCTGAATAACCAAATAACAGGTATACTGATAATCAAGGTAAAACGATCAGGAGCCGAATAATCAAATAGCAGGTATACTGATAATCAAGTATAATGATCAGGAGCAGAATAATCAAATAGCAGGTATACTGATAATCAAGTATAATGATCAGGAGCAGAATAATCAAATAGCAGGTCTACTGAGCAGTAATATATACCGAAATAAGCATGCTGAATAACTGTATAAGCAGGTATCAAACAATGCTGATAGTAAATGTCTGTAATCAAGCAGGAACTGAACAATCAGGGTACAAGATGAATAGCTACATGTAGATAAATCATGGAGATGATAAAAGCTATGCGTCAATGAAAGAAACTCAAGTACCCAATCACAATGCCACTATTGGTCTCATAGGACCTCAGGCAAAGCCACCGATCTGCACTCGATCCGCTGACATACCCTGCACTCAAGGGCTCACGGGTCCTATCTCAAGACCACTTTACCGGTAAAGAACAAGCTCCACGGGGAGCGACCCCGGCCATGTTCGTGAAGTACAGCAGTGCGTGGCAAATCATAATGATCAATCTCACGGTCTAGTGACCGGGTAGTCGGCAACAAGCCGGGAAATCCCCAGTGGGATGCGACAATAGTATGCCAACAGATATCTCAACTCATATGCAGGAATAATCATCAACGATTCCAATCAAGGATGCAATATCAGAATCAACTGAATCTCAACTCATATGCAAGAATAATCATCAACGAATCCAATCAAGGATGCAATATCAGAATCAACTGAATCTCAACTCATATACAGGGATAATCATCAACGAATCCAATCAAGGATGCAATATCAGAATCAACTGAATCTCAACTCATATAAAGAGAGAGCAGCAACTATATGACATGGATCGGAAATAATCAGAGAGTTCTGATAATCAGATATAGCAAATATCCAGGAATAAAGTCATAATATCTAGAAGCAACTAAAGACCAATCATGCAAGACTAAACACATGTTGTTTTAAGAAAATCATTTTGAAAACAGGTTCTAAGTTCAAACCTCGCAGAGCAATGCCTTTGTCTTATCAAACAAGAACAGACTTAGGCGACCCTGCGATGCTTGGTTAAAAACATTTGTTGACTAAAAATCATGTGTTTAGCAGTATAATACTTGGAAAAGGAAAACAGGCTCAAACATCTAATGACCAAAAAGGCATGGCAATGCAGTGGTCAAGTAAGCATGATAACGGAAATCCAGCAGGAATATAAATGTCTGTATATAGCAATCAATCATGGGTCTATCATGCAATAACTGAAATGTAAGAGCAAGTATCTCTGGATATAAATGCAGTACAATAACTGATAAATATGAAGCAATAATAGGCATGATCAGACCATGAATATCAACTGTGCTGAATACTGGAATATAAATGGCAGGTGAACAGGAAATGTCCAGGTAGCAAGTGTCATAATCTATGAATATGAAATAGGTATACCCAATCAGGGCTAAGTCAAAAACAGGTGTCCGACTGGACTAAAGCAACCAGAGGGCCGAAAAGATAAAGCCCGGACCGAAGATAACCCACCTGAGTGTAGGCAGATCCTCGAACTCCCGCACAGCTACTGAGAGGCTGGTGCTGAACAGCTAGGCCCTGAACATATAACTGAAATCAGTGACTGACTCGCTCAAACCAACCCGACTGACACTAAACAATCTGAAAACTGTCAATTGCACTTTTTGACCCCTAACATCATATCTTAGATATTCGGGTAGACTGAGTTATCAACTTAACAATTTAAGTGCTTAATTTACCAAAATGCCCTTTGAAAACCTTTTAGAGTCCAATATGGATTTCGGAGTTTTCCGACGATGAACCAAGACACTTGACCAACCAGGACAGTGTCGTAGGTATTCTGAGGCATCCATAATAATCCAAAATCTAAATCGGAACGCGAACTCGCGCCGAAATCCGTAAAATCGACGATTTTGCCGATTTACGAGACTTAATCAGATTCCTGCTCAACTAGAGCCTTCGGAACTCCAACAATATGCCTAGTAGGTATATTAATACTGTCTAAAGACAGTCAGGAGGTCATAATTGCAACTTGGTCCAAAATCACTTTTAAATTTTCATAAAATCATAATGTTATTCACTGTTTTGATCCGTTTTCCAAAACCGAGAATCCAAAATTAGCGCCGTAAGTTTCAGCGCGTCTGGTTTGACGAGACGGACGCCGTGCTTACTGGTTTGGGTTAGCACGAGACCCGAGAACAAAATTGGCTTTTTAACCTCCTATACTTATTATACTATTTCGCTGCGATCTCGAAGTCTAGGAGTCCAAAAATTACACTGCAAGTTTCAGTGTGTCCGGGACGACGAGACAAAGCCCGTGCTCACAGGTCTGGGCTTATACGAAGTCCGAGGGCAAAGTTGGCCCATAGTTATTCAACCATGTAATTTCAATTATGCTATTACTAAAAATATACTCAACAAGATCCAGATTTTAAGTGAGCACCATGCTCTGGGTATCCTACTGAGTCGAGGGCTCACCTCGGGCGCGTCGGAAAACGGCCGGAAAGCTCGCCGGAGCAACTCCTCCAAAAGTCCAAGGCTCGGTTTGCACCAACCCGAGGATCAAACCAACCCTAACCCAAAATAACAGGAGTACGAGTTAGAGGAACGTCCCAGAAGAGTTCTGGGCTAGGTCCGACCCACCGCCGGCGGTCGGAAATGGCGGCGGTCGGAAAATCCTACTGTTATTCTTAATTAGTAACGAGATTGCACCAACTTCGATTTAAAAAGTTGCTTCCCTAAAACAAGTTGATGGAGATCTTCAATATGGTGCAAAAAGACTCACCGTAGTGGTGGTCGGAGTCCAAGTGCGGCGGCGGCGGCGGCGGAGCCCGAGCTCGGTTGCACAGTGGTGCAACTACAGAGATCACAAACCGCACGATAAGACCTCCATGCAAGTTGATGGGAAGCTCAACATATGACCATAGAACTCACCTGTGCCGGTTTCCCACCCTCCGAAATCCCCGGTTGGCCGGAATCCAAGTTCGCCGGAAAATGAAGGCTTTAATGGCGGAATCCGGCCGGCCGAGTTAGAGGCTTCGCGAGATGGTCCAAGGTTCTCTGCTGGTCACCACGGACCTTCCTGCAGTGGTGGCCAGCGAGGAGGTCGAGCGGCGGCGCCGGAAAAAGGATCTCCGGCGAAAACCAAAAAGTCCGGTTCTAGGGCTTTGTCGTGCGGCGCTGATCCTCCACCGATGACCGGCAAACTTCAGGGAAACCTTGCAGTCACCGAGAGGAAGAGGATAAACGGTTTGATCGCGGTTTCAACGGCCAGATTCTTCCCGCTGTAAAGCTCGGCCGAAAACCCACTTCCGACAAAGAGACGCTCCCGCCGGCGACAGGAGGCACGGCGACGGCCTCGGCTTCACCGAGAAGATCACCTCGAAGTCAGGAACACTCTACACATACTCCCGGACCATAATAATAAAACTTTCCCATGATCTTACCTCGCCGGAGTTATCAAAGAAAGTGGTGACGGCCGCGGCGGCGCACGGCGACCGCGGGTGCTGAGGTACCCAGGGCTTGGACGCGGCTACCCCGAGGACCTCCCAGTTGAAGCCTGAGCCCTCGGGCTTTCTTCCAGACGCGTTCCTCACTTGCAACCCGAGAAGATCCCAACTTGCTTGGTTTCCCCGGGCTGCCCCGGCGACGGGAAGGGTGGTGGCGCTCGGGTGTCTGTTGGAGAAGAAGTGTGGGAGGCGTAGGTTCCAGAGAGGGCATTTAAGAGGAAGCTTCGACGCGTGGGGAGGGTTAACGAGGAGTCGCACGCGGTTGCATGGATATTCATGCGTATGTGGGCAAATTGCACAAAACCCCCTTCTATAACCGGTATTTAAAGTTAAGTCCAAAACCAGTCGTATCACTTTAACACTTAAGTCCCTCTCCTTTAGATGGCATAATTTTAAATACATAAAATATAGGGGTTTATTCGTAAAAATGCCATTTTTCCTCGTATTTCACGCTTTTCGAGGCATTTCGCTCGTCAAAACGAAAAACGGATTTCGCCATTGCGTCCGGCACGTCGAAATCTATAAGACAGCGATTTTTTTTTGTTTTTTTTTTTTCGACTCGGTGTCCAGATAAATTTCCGTTCCATAAAAACTGTCCAATTTTACAGTTTTCACGCTTTTCGAGATTCCAGGGTCGTCAAACAAAATTTTCGTCTGCTCCATTGCGTCCAGATTGATGAGACCGATGAAAATAACTACCTGGATCACTGAATTTGGACTCCGAACAATGGAATAATCCATGTTGCAGTTGACGGAGTCCGGAATTTAGGGGTTACTGTTTGTCTACAGTGTTAACTTAAATCACACTGTACACAGGCCACTGTTCCAATTTGTCGCGAAATTCGCTTTCTTCTTCTTTGATTTTCTGGAAGATCTGACCGTCGGATCGAAAAGTGCTGAATATGAAACTCACTCAGTTCGACGAGACGATCGCAACGATCAACTCGGATTTCCAAGATCATGTCCGGATTAAAAGTTAGCCTTTTAGTCTCATAATTCGTGCAACTGGCACTTTGGCAATTGACCCAGTAGATCAAATTAGACTTCTTGAACACAACTCAGGCTGAACATTACTTTTAATTAGTTTATTAAAATAAAATATTCCGGATTATTACAGTATATTTGTATTTAAATTTTAAATTTTAAATTTCAAAATTGAATATGTTACATTTAAATTTGAGGAAGTATGTTTGTATTTAAATTTCAAATTTTAAATTTCAAAATTGAATATGTTACATTTAAATTTGAGGACGTATGTTTGTATTTAAATTTCAAAATTAAACGGTTAACGAACGAGGGAATTTGCTTGGATTCAAAAATTCAAAACAAGATATAGGTGAGTTTGGGTAAGTTGGTTGAGAGATATTTTAAAATATGGTTGAAAATTTGGATAAGTGTGTTTGAGAGAATTGACGCATGAGGAATTTCGGTTGGATTCAAAATTTAAATTTGAGTTTATGTGGCATTTGAGATATTTTGAAATTTGGTTGAGAATTTGAAATTCAAAATTCAAAATTTAATTTGAACATAATTTTTTAAATTGAATATTTAAACAAAAAAAGTTGACTATAATGTAAGGCCCGCTGGGCAGAAAAAAAAATAGGATCCGACTTAAAAAAAAACCGACGGAGCTTTGATGAGACCTATATGGTTGTGTTCACAAATGGCCTATTAATGTGGCTTGAATTTATAGTAAAATTTGCTAGACCCAAATTATTAATATGTTAAAAATTTTGGGCTATAATCTTTCCCCCTATTTTTTATTATAATAATTTTTTTTTATGCCAACAAGGAGAAAACGTGTGTATTGAACGGTCTACAAAGTTTAGTTGACATACAAACCGATGAAACTGAATTTAAGGAACAATTAGTTTTTATGAATATTAGTATTTGTGAATATTAATTTAATTTCATAACTTTAAAAATTATATTATATTTTTGTAGGACTTGCGTCATATTGATTTTATGTCGTATCATAATACTGCTCGTGAGGCCTATAAAACCGTGGTTAGGGTAATGGTAAAAAAAATAGGAAAAAAAATAGGTTCAACTGCAATTGTGAGTGTTTATTGTTTATTTATAGTGTTGGTTTGGTTATTTTATATTGGTATTATTAATATTTGTTTGTTTGTTTGGCAGCAAAAATTTCAACTTCTAATGTATTTTACCGGTCAAATTGGAATATCGATAGAAGACGCTATTACTATTTTAGATTAATCAAAGTAGAAAGATTTATACAAATTAATATTAGTTTAATATTAATTATGTGCAATTTCTTATATCTTATATTTTGGTTTGCATGGATGAAGTATCACACAGCAAGGGTGTCATGCAGGATCTCACTGAGCTGGATCGAGAGAATGATAATGCTGAGCTGGACCGAGAGGATGATAATACTAAGCTGGACCAAGAGGACGATAATACTGAGCTGGACATAAAGGTAATTCACAAATATACTGTTAGAATTATGATCTATACTCATGTACTTTTTTTTTTATTTATTACCGTTCATTCATATACTCATATTTAATTAGTTTTAAATTATCACCTACAATAGCAGATTACTTTGAGGAGGTACCAGTTATCAGGTACTCCAAAATAGGATTATTTTGATCTTTTTATTTAGGGGTAATTAAGTCATTTTATCTCTATTTTAAAAAATTTTATTTTTATAAATATTATAAACTTTAAAAATTTCAATTTATTGAGAGTTTTTATTTTTGAAAAGATTATAAATTTTAAATATTCTTATTTAGTTATAGTCTTAAATGGTAATGGTCTTTATTTAATATATTTTAAAATTGAAAGAATATGTTTAGAATTCAAATTGAATATGTTCAAATATGTTGAGAGAGTATGGTTGTATTTAAATTTCAAATGAATATGTTCAAAATTGAATGGTTATGTTCAAATTTGAGAAAGTATGGTCGTATTTAAATTTTAAATTTCAAATTTCAAAATCGAGTATGTTCAAATTTCAAAATTGTGATAATGTGGTTATATTCAAATTTCAAATTTTAAAATTGACCGATTATGTTCAAATTTCAATTTGTGTTCAAATTTCAAAATTGAAAGGTTATGTTCGAATTTGAGAAAGTACGGTTGTGTTTAAATTTTAAATTTCAAATTTCAAATTTCAAGATTGAATATGTTATGAGGAAGTATGTTTGTATTTAAATTTTAAATTTTAAATTTCAAAAATTGAATATGTTACATTTAAATTTGAGGAAATATGTTTGTATTTAAATTTCAAAATTTTAAATTTCAAAATTGAATATGTTACATTTAAATTTGAGAAAGTATGTTTGTATTTAAATTTCAAAATTTTAAATTTCAAAATTTTAAATTTCAAAATTGAACATGTTACATTTAAATTTGAGGAAGTATGTTTGTATTTAAATTTCAAAATTTAAATTTCAAAATTGAATATGTTATATTTAAATTTGAGAAAGTATGTTTGTATTTAAATTTCAAAATTTTTAAATTTCAAAATTGAATATGTTACATTTAAATTTGAGGAAGTATATTTGTATTTAAATTTCAAATTTTAAATTTCAAAATTGAATATGTTACATTTAAATTTGAGGAAGTATGTTTGTATTTAAATTTCAAATTTTAAATTTCAAAATTGAATATGTTACATTTAAATTTGAGGACGTATGTTTGTATTTAAATTTCAAAATTAAACGGTTAACGAACGAGGGAATTTGCTTGGATTCAAAAATTCAAAACAAGATATAGGTGAGTTTGGGTAAGTTGGTTGAGAGATATTTTAAAATATGGTTGAAGATTTGGATAAGTGTGTTTGAGGTAATTGACGCATGAGGAATTTCGGTTGGATTCAAAATTTAAATTTGATTATATGTGGCATTTGAGAGATATTTTGAAATTTGGTTGAGAATTTGAAATTCAAAATTCAAAATTTAATTTGAACATAATTTTTTAAATTGAATATTTAAACAAAAAAGTTGACTATAATGTAAGGCCGGCTGGGCAGAAAAAAAAATAGGATCCGACTTAAAAAAAACCGACGGAGCTTTGATGAGACCTATATGGTTGTGTTCACAAATGGCCTATTAATGTGGCTTGAATTTATAGTAAAATTTGCTGGACCCAAATTATTAATATGTTAAAAATTTTGGGCCATAATCTTTCCCCCTATTTTTTATTATAATAATTTTTTTTTATGCCAACAAGGAGAAAACGTGTGTATTGAACGGTCTACAAAGCTTAGTTGACATACAAACCGATGAAACTGAATTTAAGGTACAATTAGTTTTTATGAATATTAGTATTTGTGAATATTAATTTAATTTCATAACTTTAAAAATTATATTATATTTTTGTAGGACTTGCGTCCTATAGATTTTATGTCGTATCATGATGCTGCTCGTGGGGCCTATAAAACCGTGGTTAGGGTAATGGTAAAAAAAATAGCCTATAAAACCGTGGTTAGGTAATGGTAAAAAAAATAGGAAAAAAAATAGGTTCAACTGCAATTGTGAGTGTTTATTGTTTATTTATAGTGTTGGTTTGGTTATTTTATATTGGTATTATTAATATTTGTTTGTTTGTTTGGCAGCAAAAGTTTCAACTTCTAATGCATTTTACCAGTCAAATTGGAATATCGATAGAAGACGCTATTACTATTTTAGATGAATCAAAGTAGAAAGATTTATACAAATTAATATTAGTTTAATATTAATTATGTGCAATTTCTTATATCTTATATTTTGGTTTGCATGGATGAAGTATCACACAGCAAGGGTGTCATGCAGGATCTCACTGAGCTGGATCGAGAAAATGATAATGCTGAGCTGGACCGAGAGGATGATAATACTAAGCTGGACCTGGATCGAGAGAATGATAATGCTGAGCTGGACCGAGAGGATGATAATACTAAGCTGGACCAAGAGGACGATAATACTGAGCTGGACATAAAGATAATTCACAAATATACTGTTAGAATTATGAGCTATACTCATGTACTATTTTTTTTTTTTTTTATTACCGTTCATTCATATACTCATATTTAATTAGTTTTAAATTATCACCTACAATAGCAGATTACTTTGAGGAGGTACCAGCTACAGGTACTCCAAAATAGGATTATTTTGACCTTTTTATTTAGGGGTAATTATGTCATTTTATCTCTATTTTAAAAAATTTTATTTTTATAAATATTATAAACTTTAAAAATTTCAATTTATTGAGAGTTTTTATTTTTGAAAAAATTATAAATTTTAAATATTCTTATTTAGTTATAGTCTTAAATGGTAATGGTCTTTATTTAATATATTTTAAAATTGAAAAAATATATTTAGAATTCAAATTGAATATGTTCAAATATGTTGAGAGAGTATGGTTGTATTTAAATTTCAAATGAATATGTTCAAAATTGAATGGTTATGTTCAAATTTGAGAAAGTATGGTCGTATTTAAATTTTAAATTTTAAATTTTAAATTTCAAAATCGAGTATGTTCAAATTTCAAAATTGTGAGAATGTGGTTATATTCAAATTTCAAATTTTAAAATTGACCGATTATGTTCAAATTTCAATATGTGTTCAAATTTCAAAATTGAAAGGTTATGTTCGAATTTGAGAAAGTACGGTTGTGTTTAAATTTTAAATTTCAAATTTCAAGATTGAATATGTTATGAGGAAGTATGTTTATATTTAAATTTTAAATTTTAAATTTCAAAAATTGAATATGTTATATTTAAATTTGAGGAAATATGTTTGTATTTAAATTTCAAAATTTTAAATTTCAAAATTGAATATGTTACATTTAAATTTGAGAAAGTATGTTTGTATTTAAATTTCAA
This sequence comes from Tillandsia fasciculata, assembly GCA_029168755.2. Taxonomy (NCBI): domain Eukaryota; kingdom Viridiplantae; phylum Streptophyta; class Magnoliopsida; order Poales; family Bromeliaceae; genus Tillandsia; species Tillandsia fasciculata. The sequence goes on from CM054932.1 coordinate 15,873, forward strand.
AATTTTAAATTTCAAAATTGAATATGTTACATTTAAATTTGAGGAAGTATGTTTGTATTTAAATTTCAAAATTTAAATTTCAAAATTGAATATGTTATATTTAAATTTGAGGAAGTATGTTTGTATTTAAATTTCAAAATTTTTAAATTTCAAAATTGAATATGTTACATTTAAATTTGAGGAAGTATATTTGTATTTAAATTTCAAATTTTAAATTTCAAAATTGAATATGTTACATTTAAATTTGAGGAAGTATGTTTGTATGTAAATTTCAATTTTTAAATTTCAAAATTGAATATGTTACATTTAAATTTGAGGACGTATGTTTGTATTTAAATTTCAAAATTAAACGGTTAACGAACGAGGGAATTTGCTTGGATTCAAAAATTCAAAACAAGATATAGGTGAGTTTGGGTAAGTTGGTTGAGAGATATTTTAAAATATGGTTGAAGATTTGGATAAGTGTGTTTGAGGTAATTGACGCATGAGGAATTTCGGTTGGATTCAAAATTTAAATTTCAGTATATGTGGCATTTGAGAGATATTTTGAAATTTGGTTGGGAATTTGAAATTCAAAATTCAAAATTTAATTTGAACATAATTTTTTAAATTGAATATTTAAACAAAAAAGTTGACTATAATGTAAATGCCAGCTTAGTATTATCATCCTCTCGATCCAGCTCAGCATTATCATTCTCTCGATCCTGCTCAGTGAGGTCCTGCATGACACCCTTGCTGTGTGATACTTCATCCCTGCAAAACAAAATATAGAATATAAGAAATTGTACTTAATTAATATTAAACTAATATTAATTTGTATTAATCTTCCTACTTTGTTTCATCTAAAATAGTAATAGCGTCTTCTATCGATATTCCAATTTGATCGGTGAAATGCATTAGAAGTTGAAACATTTGCTGCCAAACAAACAAATAAATATTAATAATACAAATATAAAATAACCAAACCGATACTATAAATAAACAATAAACACTCACAATTGCAGTTGAACTCATTTTTTTTGCCATTGCCCTAGCCACGGTTTTATAGGCCTCACTACCAGCATCATGATACGACATAAAATCAATAGGGCGCAAGTCCTACAAAAATATAATATAATTTTTAAATTTATGAAATTAAATTAATATTCACAAATACTAATATTCATAAAAACTAATTGTACCTTAAATTCAGTTTCATCTGTTTGTATGTCAAGTAAGCTTTGTAGACCGTTCAATACACACGTTTTCTCCTACAAAAAAAAAAAGTATATATAATTAAATTATAAGAGTGATTATAAACATTAATTTAAATAAAAAAAATAAAACATACCGACTCCTCTCTATTGGCGTCCAGGCTTAGAGCTTGCTTAGTTCTATTATAAGCCGCAGACATCAGATATGTTGTATCATCAACCTTCTACGGAAAAAAAATGCCCAGCTTGATAAATATAAAAATTATTTTGTTTTCTAAAAACTATTCTAAAGAATTCCTTAAAATTTTAAATTTCAGCTTTCTTTACAACATAAAAGCAAATAACTGGACCGAGAGAGAATGATAATACTGAGCTGGACCGAGAAGATGAAAATACTGAGCTGGGCCGAGAGGATGATAATACTGAGCTGGACCAAGAGGATGATAATACTGAGCTGGACATAAAGGTAATTCACAAGTATACTTTTAGAATTATATATATACACAAATATACTGTTAGAATTATATATATAGAGAGAGAGAGAGCTAGGCGTGTGTGCTTTTAAAAGCACAAATCCTTAGTTCCAGTTTTAATTTACCATATATTGCACTGATAATATGGGTTAGTGTAGATTCATATGCTTGGCGATTGTCTTGATTGTTGGTAGATCCAGGCGATCTTAATTTTTTTGCCTTTAGATAGTGTATGGTGCCTTTTTTGTGCATAATATCTTTCTTTCTAGGTCTTAGTCTGAAATGATCTCGAGTTTCTTCACCGGCACACAAATCTGTAGTTCTAGTTTCAACTTATTGTACAATGCAGTGATGACATTGGTCAATGTAGATTGGTATGTTTGAAGTTTGTCTTATTTAGGTGATCTTGTGTTTTTTTTGCCTTCCGATGGCTTATCAGTGCCTTTCTTGTAGCGTAGTATCTCAGTCTCTGTCTCTATAGGTGAAGGTGATATTTAGTTTCTTACATGGCATATGTCTCCATTGTTCCATTTCTTACTTATTGTACGTTGCTGTGATGAGATTGGTCGACGTAGATTCTAAGAACATCCTGTGAGTTCATATGCTTGAGGATTGTCTTGATTGTTGATAGATCAAGGTGGTCTTGAGCATTTTTGTCTTCGGATTGTGGATTGGTGCCTTCCTTGTAGGCCAGTTTCTTCTTTCTAGGCCTCACTCTCTGTAGATCAAGGTGATTTCGAGTTTCTTCTGCAGAATACGAATCTGTTGTTCCAGCATCTACTTGGTGGAAGTTGCTGTGATAAGATTGGTCATGTAGACTCTAAGAACATTCACTGAGTTCATATTCTTGATAGATCGAGGTTATCTTGTGCTCTGCCTTTTGATAGTGGTTTGGCGATTGATCGAGGTCAATGTAGATTGGTCAATTTTATTTTTATTAATTTTTCTAATACGTCTTTTTGATAGCAGATCGGCAGTTTTGTTCTCGCTATGTTATATTTTGGTTTAGATTTGTATTTATCTAAATCAAAATCAAATCCTATTTAAATTAGGATAATATGAGATTTAAATTATTGGGTATAATTAGAATTTAATTAGGAGTTCAATTAGACTACAAATCCTAATTAGATTCTAGTTTGGAGGCACATATATAATATAGCATATCCGGCCACTTTAATGGTGTCGCAACTTTAATTAACCGAAGCCCTAATTAATTTAGGCCAACCAAGGAAAATACGTGTTGTTGGTGTTGGAATATATACGACCATATTAATGAAGCCGGGATTTTAATTAGAGGCTATGCTCTAATTAATTTAGCAATGCAAGAGGAGAGAGGCCGTATTGGAGGAGCCGTATGTTGCTAATGAAGCCAGCAACTAATTAAGAAATTGAAGCTCTAAGGTGAGGGCGTCCGTACGATTGGATTCTTCGGAATCGTTTGGATGGACGCAAATTTTGATATTTCGAATTTATTTGGAGCTTCGGTTTTCTTGAGAGATATAATCTTTGTATTCTAGTTTTGACATTACTAAAAATTTTTGTTCCGTTTTCGCCCGTGGACGTAGGCCGGTGGTCGAACGACGTAAATCTTGGTGTGATAGATAGCATGTTTCTTGAGAGATTGTTTTAATTTTTAATATTATATTTTTGTTTTATTTTAATGTTATATGCTTGGTTTGATATGTAGCATGTTGGACAAAATCTTTTTTGGAGGGTAAGGCCTTATATTTCGGACCTGCTCTAAATGAAGAAACTAGCTGTAAGTATATTTTAATTAAAGATGACTTTCAACTTTATTTTTTCACAATCTTTTTTTTATAATTATTTTTTTGATTCTTTATAGTTACTGGATACCGTTACTGGATACCCGTTATTGGATACCGTTACAGTTTTAATAAGAGGGAGAAGGAAGGAAGGTATGTTTCTAAATATTTTATGAAATTGAGTAGAGTATAAATGTTATAAAAAATTTTACTATTTAATCCAAAAGTATAGTATAAAAGTTATTTGTTTAAACTTATTTTGTATATTTTTATTGTCCAATATAGAGGAGGAAGGATGCTGTGAGATGGAGAGAGAGGCTGATGGTTTTTTATATTTCTTTGTTGGATCAACTGGGCTTTGACCAAGTTCGTCAACTTCACCCCCTACATTTTCCATATATAGTATAAAATTGACCATAGTAGAAGAATTTGAAGTTCACTAAAACTTGCTGAGAGGGACTGCTGGGGTTTCTTTTCTTTGTTGGATCAACTGGGCTTTGACCAAGTTCATCAACTTCACCCCCCACATTTTTCATATATAGTATAGCATTGAACACAGTAGAAGAATTTGAAGTTCACTAAAACTTCCATGCCACCGATCGATCTTTATGAGCTTGTCGAGCATCAAATGGCAGAAAATATCTCACGCTCTAAATCAACTCTTTTAATAACATTCTTAAGTTCTTAAGTTTCTTATAAAACGCCTGCTTATATCCCTCCTGTTAAGTGGCTTTCTTGTTTCAGTGTGTAGGTAAAACATGGTTAAAAAGGTTACTTTGATGTGAAAGATCAAAATTCACGATTGATTTGTTATATTTTTTTAGCCGCCAGGGATGAGCAGCAATGTGTAAGAAAGTCGAGGACTAAGTGTCTAGGTGGAAAAATCGGAAACTAAGATGCAATATGCAGATTGAATAGGGGCTACCTATGCACTTTTCCCTAAATGAGTAACAAATTTGGACTTCTTAACATCTTTCTTCCGATCAAACTTAACTTATTAAAAGCTCGGCCTTTTTTAGAGCCATTTTACTGAAACCAAATTGTTTTATTTTCAGATTAGTTTGGACCCTTGTTTCGTGTAAGCACTAAGCATCAATAGTATTGATACAGTGTGTAAAAAGAGAATCTGAGAAGTGGCTAGAAGTTGGGATGATTGAAAATATGTCAACTGATGGAATGTATTTTGGGCCCGGTTGGATGCACCAACATCTTGTTCAGCACATCTTTGTTATTTGCTAAAGAGTCATGATAAGTGCTCTTTAGTTGATAGCTAGTAGTCTACAACTGCATATTATATGTGTGGCCTACTGGCCTCAAAATCATTTTTTTTGGAATATATGATAAATCACCCCATAGATGAAATATAATTATCCTAAAAGATCATGATTATGAGATCCTTGCAATTGGCTAATGCTTTCAGGGTACAAACATGAAAGAATTACTCCATGCAGCTCAAGCTATCATTGAATAACATGTTCCAACATCCAAACAGGCGTTTAAGGATTTTTGCTGCATCTATGATTTATACAAATGTTGTGTTATTCTAGATATTGATGGTTTGATTTGTATTAATAAGTTGATATAACCTGATGTATAGTCTTACATGAGATTTCATTTGAAGGAAATTTTTATCATATGCAGAATCCAGCGAACAAGAGGGAGATTCACCGTGACGAGAAGCTGAAGAGCATATTTGACGGGAAGGAGAAGGTCGGGATGATGGAAATTGCAAGACTGCTCTCCGCTCATTTCCTGAAATCCCCCAACTAAACCAATTCACCTAGGAATCTGACTGTTCTGTGTGGTTTCTTCTTATGATCTATGTCATCTAGGTTGTCGCTACTAGTCTACAGTGTAATCTCGACGGACTATTTTACTCGCACAAGCAGGATTTAGGTTTATTAACAACTGTTCCTGTACAAAATGTTGCACCCTCTTCTTGTTTTTTGGTTTGAATGCGGACCTGTTATTAGGGTTTTGTTGCGATGCATTTCCCGCTTATGGGTCATGGCTGCGAAAACTTTGTGATGTAGTGTGTCAGTTTGAAGTTTGTTTACATTGGGTTTGCTTACATTTTGAATTATCTTTGCATCATTTAGATTGCTGTGTATGATGAATGGCAAGTCTTGCTGGAGAAAGGGGCATTAGAAGCTTCAGATATAATAGGTGCTTTCTCACTCCTTACAGAGTAATGTTAGTGTTGATCTTTTTAGATGAAATTTGTTGTTTGGTATAAGCTCATCCTTAAGCTGGTTCCACAAGTACATGCATTTGATGCAGCTAAAGTTTGCAACAGTTTCAGAAACTACTGGCATGCTTTTAGTTATGCCTCACACTACACACTCTACTTTGCGACACTTTTTTCGTAATATTATTTTTAATTATGTTATTAATGTGTTGAAAAATATGTGGAATATTCGAGTGAATTTACGAATCAACTATAGAAGTCTTCTTATTATGCGCCAATGCATTAATAATTTATAGAAACAGGGCACGAGCCACGCTATTTGTCTATTTACTTTCTTTTCTATTCATATATGCCAAATTAAATTAAACTAAAGTTTTAAGTTAAAACAAATTTTAAATTTAGATTTTAAACTCAAAATTTTAAATGGTTTTTTATAGCACGAGTCTATATTTTTTTTATTAATTTATTTATAAATTTGATTTATTTTTAGGCTAAATTACAGAAAACTTTCTATAATACTCTCCTTTTTTTATTTTGTCCCCAGTCTTTTACAAATCTACATTTTACTCTCTCGTAATTACAGAATTATCTTTAGGGGACAACACAGAATAAACGAAATGACGATAATGACCTTATCCATCTTCCAATCTTCAAGTATCCAACACCAGCACATGCCAGCAACGCCGAGACGAGGGTGATCGAATCGAGCCACATCTCCGCGCCGTCCTCGCCAATCCGTGCCGCCGTCCGTAAAGCTGCCTCCGCGAGGCCGTTCTGCGCGTACCCGGCGACCATTGCGTTCCAGGCAATCAGATCCCTCCGCGGCATTCCGTCGAACACCTTCCGCGCCTCTCAGACGCGGCGGCACTTGGCGTACATGTTCACGAGCGCCGTCATGGCGAACAGGTCGAAGGAGAACCCGTGAGAGACCAGCAGGGCGTGGACCTCGTCCCTTTCGGAGGTTGCCTCGGTCACCGCAGCTCTTGAGCAAGTAGGTGAAGTTATACACGACCGCACGGGTGCGGGCACTCATGATGGCGAAGAAGGCGAGCGAGGCCTCGAGCAGGCCGTGCTTGGCTAAGCCCTTGAGGAGGGTGCGACAGAGCTCATCGGGGAGGTCACCATCGCCATCGCCATTACCACCACCATCGGCGTCAGCGTCGGGGTAATGGCGGAGGAGGTCGAGCATGAGGAGCGGGGGGAGGAGGAGGGAGAGCTCGCGGGGGGAGGAGGCGAGGGAGAGGAGGAGGAAGGAGGGGTGGGAGAGGAGAGAGAAAGAGAGCGGTTGGATTTGGAGGAGGAGAGAGAAAAAGAAGGGGGAGGGGAGAAGGGTATTTTCGGTATATCATCTAAGAAATTGACGGTTCACTTACGGAATGCTGACGGCGGGGAGTAAATGCACAATTTTGTGATTATGAGGGTGCAAAATATAGGTTTTTGAAAGACATGGGACAAAATAAAAAAGTGGGATATTATAGAGGAATTTTCTATAATTAGCCTTATTTCTAAGTATTTTTTAAATTTAATTATACTATAAATATTTATTATAAATGCGTCATCTAACATACAAATTTGTTAGTAATTTATACCAAAATTAAAAAACTTGAGTTATTCCAAAATTAAATTAAAGTTTGATTCATAAATTCAAACTTAAAATTCAATTTTAATTTTGAATCTATTATTTGAATTTAAACAATTAAGTTAATTATTTATTTATTTTCTTAATTTGTTAGGATTATTCGCCCATTCGGCCTTCAACTTGCGCAGTACGATCACCGCGTTCGTTATCATCACCTCCAATTATTTTTAGATGCGAATAGAGGTGTAATGTGGACCGTGCCGCGCCGGCACGACCCACATTTTTCGGACCGAAACGGGCTAGGGGCCTGATCTCCTAAGCATCCGGCCCAGCACGGCCCTTCAGCCCGGAAGGCATGGGCCGTGTCGGGCCGGGCCGGGCTTCGGGCCGGCTTCTTAACATTTTTATTTTAATTTTTTTAAAAAAAATATAAAATTAAAAAATATAAATAATATTTTTTTTCTATTTAATTTTATATTTTGATAAAAATAAATAAAATTTATAAAAATAATTATAAAATAATAAATTTTTAAAATTTTTAAAAATTATTTATAAATTTTTATTAAAAAAATTTAATTTGGAAAAGAATTTTGGTCCAATGAACCATAAAATTTTGATCCATTAGACCAAAATCACATCTCTCAAGGTCTACCATAAAGACCTTGGGATGAGGGCTCACGGGGAGAAGGGCCAAAAGAAGCACTTCTCACCAAGAGGCTCATGGGGAGAAGGGCCAAGAAGTGCTCTTCTCCCCAAGGCTTGGGTCCGGACCGTGCTGGCCCGGTTGGCACGACCCATACGGGCCGGGCCGTGCCGGGCCTCGGGCCTGCACCTCGGCCCGGCACGGCCCAGACTCGCCACGGGCGGGGCCGATGGGCTTTGAAGTAATGGCCCAGCACGGCCCAAAACTTTGAATCGGGTCGGCCCGACACGAAGCTACAGTAACCGTACCGGGCCACGACCCGATCCGGAGTCGTGCCGGGCCGGGCGGCCCACGGGCCGCCCGGCCTGTTTTACACCCATAGATACGACCCCGCAAAAAATATTTTTTGAGCGAGCTGAGCGATATTGTAGAGGGAGGTGAGCACACTACTGTGATTGGACTCAATCATCGCTCATATTTTTCGGGCCTAAACGGGCCTTCATCCGGCCAGGCCCAAACCGGCCCGGATAAAATTTCGGGCTGGGCCAAAATTTTGAACCCATAGTCCAGTACGGCCTTCAAGCCTGTGCAGGCCTAGTCTTTTTTTTTCTTTTAGGTTTTACATAATTTTTATCTTTAAAAAACCTAAAAAAAATTATAAATATTTTTTAAATTATTAAAAGTTATTATGGTTTGTAAAAAAAATAAAATGAACGTTGAGTATTAGGTTCTCACATAAACCTCGGGGCGAAAGAATTGCATGGTTCCCTAAACTAAAAAACAATATAATACACATGAACCTCAGACCGAAAGTATTGTGTGGTTTTTCAGAATCTGTATTAGGTTCTCACATGAATCTCAAAATGAAATTTGCATTAAAATTTTTGTCCTCAAAATCTGCATTACCATATTTATCCTCTTCTTTAAATGAGTACTAGATTGGGCTGAAATCTGCATTAGGTCTACATGCCACCGCTTGAGGTGATGAGTATGTACATGCCGCTGCAAACAATGCATTAAGTTCTTTACTAGAACTAAGATGGAATATGGAGTGGTAGTATGTGATCATTTTTGTGAAACATAAAGAAATTATATTAGTTGAGTTGTGATTATCTTACTTCTTTATGTTCCATCTCACTCTAATATAGAAATTAATGCATTTACCTTATTTGGCGTGATCAGTTGCATAGTTTAATTATACATGCCACTGGTTGAGCCCAATACTTCAGCCTTGGCTTCACTTCCTTTTGATCATCACCTGCGCATTGCGAATAATGAACATGCTGATTCATATAGGCGACTATAACTTTATATATATATATATATATATATATATAGCTAGGCTGGAATACTATTAATAGTACCAAGCCATTTGTGCTATTAAGTATTTAACCATTGAATTAAAAGATATGTGGTTGAGATGATAGTGGGCCCCTTGGGTTTAATGGGTGGTTTGGGAAATATTAAAATCTAACGAGTGAAAATAATTAAAGGGGTTGATTTAACGGTAGAAAATTTGATAGCACAAAATATTTGGTACTATCGATAGTATACTAGCCGGACTCTAGATATATATATATTCATTGTCCCTATGTTATTTCTTGATTATATATAAAGTATACAATTTTTCCTTTTGACGGCCTACATTGTAAGCCACTGATTGGATATAAGTGATTACTTGAAATTTAAGAGTTGCCTTCGCTGACCTTTAAAAGAAAATCAAATTTCCATGCCCTTATATTTCTGCGACCAACTTATAAACCTGTAATCTATACACTCTATATGTAGGAATGACTTCGTTTACCTCTTTGACTTACCTAAAACCAACTTTCCATGTCCTGATGTTTCTGCAAACAGCTTATAAACCTGTAATCTATACACTCTATATGTAGGAATTACTTCGTTTACCTCTTTGACTTACCTAAAGTAATTGATGGAATAGATTCGCTTTCTCTTATGCACATTATCCGTACTACGCCCTACTTACTTTCCTTGGATATGAAAAAGAAAAAAATGGTGTATTTCACATGTTCTAACTACTACTGTGGTTTTACCTTATAAGTTTACATGTATCTGACGTTTTTTCTGCTTTTGATCGAGTATGTAAAAACGACGTACTCTGGAACCTCTGCTTGCCATTGTGATGTCCTCTTTGGATGTTGTGGTTTCTGCCATTCTTGCATATCCTATGTGCATGTGAATTCAGTGTAAAAAGTAGCATGTTCTTTAGTTCATTTTTTTGTATGGCAATGATGATAATGCAGGAGAAAACCAACTCTGGATGGCCTGTTATTTGAGCAACTAGTTGGATATGATTGTTGAGTCTCTACTGAAGCCTATTTACTCACAAACTATTTTTGGGATAATCTATATCTAGCTATCTATACATCTATACATTTATACTTATAATGAATATGGGGCAATTACATGATCATACATTTCAAGTGTCTCTACCTCACGATTTTTTGATGTATTAATTAACTCTACTCTTTCCAATTTCCTCCTGTTTGCGGGTTTCTACCATTTTGTGAAGCCGTATGTTGTCACCGCCTCTTTAAGCAATCGGATGGAGGTAATTGGTGGTCTTCTTAGGGCCAATTTCGTGGAAAGTTAGTTATGCTTCTTATTAAAGGAAAGAAAATCATTTTGTATTTCAATCAAAAGATTTGTGTATAGCTGGAATTAGGAATAATAATAAGCATAATGTCTAGTGCCTATATTAAGAGAAATCATAGGAATCCTAGTTGTAATATAGCTAGTATGGTTGTTCTTTGTTGTGTATAAAGCAAAGGACTCTGTAATGGTCAGATACATATACAAGACAAGAAGAAATTTCTTCACATTAGTTTGTTTTCTCTTCTACATTTTCTAACATGGTATCAGAGCATTGATGCCGGTGACTTAAGATCAAACCACCTTCCGCCACAAATACTTCCTCATGAGTGAAAACAAGATCACAGAAACATCAATTGATGATTCAGATCCTCTTGTCTTGCATCATTCTGATCATCCAGGAATGATGCTCGTCTCCAAGCCACTTGAAGGATACAACTATAGGCAATGGAGCCATGCCATGCGAATCAGTCTTAGTGCAAAGAATAAGATTGGATTTGTACATAGATCCATCAAGGCACCCACACCTTCAGATCTGAAATTTCATATATGGCAGCGATGCAATGACATGGTTTTGTCATGGATCCTAAACGCCATTCATCCCGATCTAGCAGGAAGTGTCATCTATGCCGAAACTGTCGCTGAAGTTTAGGAAGATCTTAATGAGAGGTTTTCACAAGGAGATGATTCCAGAATTTTTCAGATTCGACATGAAATTGTTGAACACCGACAGGGACATCAATCCATCTCTGTTTACTACACGAAGTTGAAGGCTCTTTGGGATGAATTGGCTTCATACCACCAGCCTCCTTGCTGCACATGTGGAGGATTGAAAACACTTGTTGAACGAGAAGATAAAGAAAGGGTTATGCAATTCCTTATGGAGTCGAATGAATCCTATGCGACCATCCGCGGATCAATTTTGATGATGAGACATTTTCCAGATACTCGCAAGGCCCACGCCCTTGTGCTCCAGCAAGAACGATGTAGCTGCCAAGCGCGAAACTAGTGCTGGCCACCATGCGATGCAATCTTCTAGTCTGCCCAAGCGGATCGACCTCCTAGATTGTCGGAAAGCGGAACTCAGAAAAGACCATTCAAGTGCAGGTATTGTGATCGTGAAGGCCATCTTATTGATCATTGTTTCTATTTGCATGGATTTCCAGTAGGCCACAAATTACATGGGAAGAACGTGAAGCCAAAAGAAAAAAGACATGTTGCTCATAATGCTCAAACTAATTATGTTGAACCACCTAAAGCACCAACTGCAACAACAGCGACGTTTACCACAGGGGAGTACAATCAACTCATGGCTCTCCTTCGCAAAGGAAACGGTAATGAGCAATCCTTCGCGAACGTCACAGGTACATTTGCACCCACTTGCAATTCTACTCAACATAATCCATTGTCAACATCATATTGAATTGTGGACAGCGGTGCGACAGACCATATATCCAAGTTTCCACCTACAAATAATGCATCAGGCAATCATTATGAAGTTGTCCATTTGCCAAATGGTGGTAAAGCTGAAATTAAATCTGTAGGGTCTATTAAACTGTCCTCTGATTTGGTTCTTGATGGAGTGTTGCATGTGCCAAAGTTTCGAATTAATTTGCTATCTGTTAGCAAACTTACTCAAGCATTGAGATGCAATGTAATTTTTTATCCCGATTATTGTGTGGTGTAGGACGTGATTACAAAGAAGAAGATTGGCCTAGGCAAGCAATATAATGGGCTTTACTATCTTAAACCAAGCCAAAATCCACACCTCGCACACAATATCAATAGTACCTCGACCCTTTGGCATCAACGTTTGGGACATCCTTCATCTGCTCCTCTGCAGGAATTATCCAAGAATGTTCCTGCAATATTATTTGAATCCCTACATGCATGTGATGTTTGTCCATTAGCCAAACAAATACGTTTACCTTTTCCTCATAGTTTTATTTCATCAGTTGCACCTTTTGATTTAATTCATTGTGATATCTGAGGACCTCATAGAATTAATTCTCATACTGGGGCAAGATATTTTTTTAGCATTGTGGATGATTTTTTCTGTTTTACATGGGTTTATCTTATGAGTTTTAAATCTAAGACACAATCTTTATTAAAATCCTTCTTTGCTTGGGAGAAAACACAATTCAATTATGAAATCAAAGCTCTCCAATCTGACAATGGAAGTGAATTCACATCCATGATCTTTTTCTTTAATGATCATGGAACCATTTTCCAACATTCTTGCTCTAAAACACCTCAACAAAATAGGGTGGTAGAGCGAAAGCATCGTCATCTATTGAATGTAGATCGTGCACTTCGATTTCAAGCAAACATACCTTTAAAATTTTGGGGGGAAAGTATACAAACAGATTGTTATCTCATAAACCGACTACCGACACCCTTATTGTCTCGCAAGTCACCTTTTGAAGTTTTACATAGGAAGCCACCCATATATTCACATCTTCGAGTGTTTGGTTGTTTATGCTATGCAACTAACCTCTCACCCACACATAAATTTGATGTGCGAGCCCGTCAATGCGTGTTTTTTGGCTATCCTCTTGGTCAAAAGGGATATTGGGTTTATGACTTAGAAACAAGAAAATTTTGCACCTCTCGGAATGTCATCTTCCACGAACTTGTTTTTCCTTTTTCTACCTCTTCACCATAAAATCAGTCTGATTATCCCATTCTAGCCATACCATTTGGTAGCGATGGACCCTCTCTTATTGTCAATCCACTGGACCAGCTATCTATTATATTGCTTCCATTGGACCAAGCGGTATAGAACATTCTTTCTCGGTGGTTGAATCCACTGGAAACTTTAAGTAGTTCTCACACCCTTGAGTGACCATTTTCCAGGACCAGATATATAGGGCGAGGCGCACGACAAGGGCAAGAGCCCAGCAACTTAGCGACCTAGCAGTTTAGTGTCGCCAGTACATTTTGGGTTTTCATTTGAGTGAAATTTGTATGTAAGGAAAAATATTGTAAATCTTAAATGTTTAAAAGTTTCATTTTGAGGTTATAGAATCAAAGTTGTAATTCACATTATATTGTAAAGTTTCACTCATGTATGTTCTTTCATGTTCATTAAACTACTTGTTTGTATGAATGAAAGCTTTTATTTACATAGTTTAGTATTTCGATTTATACTCTTCCGCTTGCTCTAAACTGTGTTGAAATGGAGGCAACCATTCCTTTTGGGTGTTAAGAGATCATGCCCGATTGGCGAGTCTGTTGGCATGTCCGAATACCAAATAGGCGGTCTCGGGGCGTGACGTGTTTGCTCTACTTTCCTATTTGCATCATGTCCTAAAAGTAGAGCGGTATTCTGTGATTTCTAGAGTTCATATGGCATGATTATAGCACATGATCTTGAGACATAGCATGATTTAGTGACTTCATGATTGTTGGCATCTCATATCGATTGCATGATATTTGGATTATCTAGACCTGATAGGTCGATAACATTGTGACATTCCTTCGGTTGGATTTGATTGGTTGGTGACATAGTGAGACCTTGTGATATGATTTGTTGGATTCGGCCAGTAATTCCTTGTTGATTCTATCTTGGCTATTTGCCGACAGTTGGTCATTGAGCATTTTGCATCAATCGCCACAGCTCAAAGTGCATTTCGTGTACACCAACGGTTTGGCCACCGCAAGAGGGTGTTCTTTTCCGAAATAGTGGTCGTACTTCCGACCCGTGAGCCTGATGCGGCCCCTGATGGGTTATATGCCAGGAAGGGCGGACGTGGTTTCGCTTGAGGTCTTTAGACCAATATGGCTCATGATTGGGTGATTTGTATTATTCATTCGTTTGATGCATTATCATATTTGTTATTCTCTACAGCAGCGGACATTTATGCATTGATTGGTAGTTGTAGTTTCTTCTAGTCTTGATTGCTGTATTTGTTTATAGTCGGTTGTTACTAATTATTAGTATCTTTCTTGTTTACATTAGTTGTTATTTTGATATTATTGCTTGATATATTCCCTTACTACTGTATTCAGTTTATCTGTTCATTTTGATGTTTTCTTTCATTGATACTATATCTGACCTTGTGACACCTTATAGTTGTTTGTTTCTTTCGGTTGCCAGTGAGTACAGCTTGCCTTCGTCGGCTTGCGGTACCCATTGGGAGACCCTTCCTGGTTTCTCACTACCCCCAATTACAGGTACTACGGGAGGTGACAGTTAGGACGATACGTGAGGCGGCGACATAGCTAGAAAGCTTATCAGTCCCGAGATTTTCTTCAGTACCTTATAGTTTATTTCCTTTTTACCCTATATTTATTTGTCGATGGGTTTAGATTTGTGGTGGTTCAATTTATGTCTAATTGTTTGATTGGTTTAACAATTGGATGGACTAACAGTGGATTCTTGTCATTATGATCTCGTGGTTTTATACAAAAATATTTTCTACCCCTCATGGTAGTCGATGTTCAAAAGATTATGTTTCCGTGTGGCAAACCGTTTTGAAAAGGATTTTAATTTATATTGCATTAGTAGATTTTAAATAAGATTTTCGTATAGAGAACGTTTTTAAAAGAATAGGATGGGGTGAATTTCACTCGTAACTTCAAAGTGACGAGTGAAAAAGTCACCATCCTTAGATGGGTGGGATATATATCTTATACCCCAAATTAGGTGTATCACTAGCATTCCTCTATATATATTTAGAGCAATGCTACATATACACCCCAAAGAGATGTACATCTCACACCCCACCATCACTATCTAAAGGTGGGGGTATGATGAGGGGTCACTTCCCCTAAAAGACACCCCCCACACCACCAATAAATTTAAGATGCATCATATTGTGTTCTTATTTATTCCTGCTTAGTTATTCATTTTTTTTTTTTTAGATGCATCATATTGTGTTCTTAATTTATATCTAGAGCAAGCTTCTTCTTTTTTTTTTTTTTTTTTTTTTTTTTTTTTTAGAGCAAGGTAGCATGCTACTCATTTTATTTATTTTTAAAATAAATTTAAAAATTTTGAATTCGAGACCTCGAGTATCAACCATCAAGTTCTTTACCACCTGCGTTAGGACACTAATTTGTTTATACATGTTACAAAACTAGGATGTTGCTGGGCATTCTCCGCGGTAGCCGCAACGGAAGGGATCACCAAGCTCGCAACCGGTAAGCTAGTCTCCTTATCCGAGCAAGAGCTCGTGGATTGCGACGTCCACGGCCAGGACCAGGGCTGCGATGCCGGGCTAATGGACACGGCCGGCTTTCGACTTCATCATCGAGAACGGAGGTCTAGCCACCGAATCCAACTACCCCTACAAAGGGGCAGATGGCACGTGCAACACCAGCAAGGCTGCGGCCACCTCCATCTCAGGCTACGAGGACGTGCCTGCGAACGATGAGTCCGCTTTTCTCAAGGCAGTGGCCCACCAGCCGGTGTCGGCCGCCATAGACGCAGGTGGGTCTGCCTTTCAGTTGTACAGCGGAGGCATCTTTACTGGCAGCTGTGGAACCGATCTAGACCATGGGGTTTCTGCAGTGGGCTATGGCGTGGCCAGCGACGGGACCAAATATTGGCTTATTAAGAATTCGTGGGGCTCATCTTGAGGCGAGAACTGATACATAAGGATGGAAAGATATGTGAATTCTAAAAGGACTCTGGGGGGAGAACTGGTATGGCTTTGTGGGTGCATATGTACAGTGCATGAACACTGGTATGGCTTTGTGGGTGCAGTACTATAATTAAGTGAAGTCATTAAAAGTAACTTACAAGTATAAGAAGTTGCTAAATGTATGAAATATATAAAGTTCAGTAGAATTGCTTGTCATCGTTGTTTATACTAAAGCCCAGCTATCTATAATGTCGAATTTGATGCTATCAAATTCGCATATTGATTTATTCAATTTATTTTGAGTTTGGTTTAGTAATTCATGAGTGAGATAACAGAACTCTGAAGAAGGTATAATGCTTAATAAGATGTACATATACCAATTTTTTTTCAATTTACTAAACAAAATTGTACAAAAAAAAAAAACAACATTTCAAGTACAAAATTAGCATCAGAACAATAAAAGAAGCAGCTTTACGAATAAAACCTCCCAAATTTATAAATTTTCACCATTTCAGGTTTCAACGATCCCAAAACCCTCCACTGCATCCAAACCCCTTACAACAACAATCACAAACCACAGAGAAACGA